>JBBIGA010000002.1:3559924-3575051 GCA_037576975.1 Alestes dentex | reverse complement strand
TGTATTTTTATTACTGTAAATTAAATTAATGTATTACTGTATTTACCTGCTTATACCAAAGAAAACAACAGCGCATATCAAAGAAAACATACGTGCATGATTTACAGTACAGTCTATACAGCGGTAACATCGGTATTTACATTATAGCACTGCGGGAGTTCAGTGTAAACTGTACGGTACGAATATGGGTTTACCTTTACATTTTCTTTAAGGGTAATGAGTTTAAAATGAAATTAAAGTGCTTTGGGAGCATATTTGGGGCATATTTAGGGTTTACACAATAAAAATAGGCATTTTTAGGCATTTTTTACCACAACAACACGGTTTTTCACTATATGCGGGTGCTTTGCAACATAACGTTACTGTTTATTTGAGGTTTATGTATATAGACTCAAAGTCCTTTTAACACTTTATTTATTTGATTGCTGGGATTTGTTCGCCTGATGATTAGTTACTTTTTGTTCAATAAAGTCAGGAAGTTTGAATCTGACCCCATTTCCTCCTCTTCATCCACACACACCATCAGCATTTCCCTCTCTCTCTCTTTCTAATGCTCTGCGATAGCTAGTCACCGGCACACTCATTAGATCTAATATTACATACGGTTAGTCTGGGAACTGAGGGGTAATTAATTTCTGCAGTTGTTTACGCTGCCATCAGCGTTTGATCAATGGGATACTCCTGGGAGCGGGATGTGACCTCACCACACACATGCGGGCATGCAAACACACACACTTGTATTACTATCATTATGGGTGTACTCTATAGGCCTGTGTATTACTTTACACTGCTTAAAGTTCTTTGTATTTCTAAGAACTAAACAGCTTTTTGTGTACTGTCCCTTTAAGACCAAAATATACAAAAAGACCTCTGTTCTTATTGATCATCCTACAGTGTGCCACAACCACAAAGGATTCCTGAAGCCCTTATAAAGTCAGTCTGAACAGGTGTGTGCTAAATATGCAGAAACAAAAATGTAAATGTGTTGGATTTTGTGACATCACAAAAACATTGGATTCAAAATGGGCTTTTGCACATTCATTTTCATTTATGGACTGAATGGATTGTGTAGGTTCAATAGGCACACATACAGCTGCTGGCCTGGTAGTTAGAGCATTGCCCCTGTGATCGGAAGGTTGTGAGTTTGAATACCAGGACTGCTAGTGGCACCACTGAGGTACAATTAAGCAGGGTACCCCCACATACTGCTCCCTGGGTGCCCTCTGTTGGTTGCAGCCCACTGCTCAGCCCACTTGGTGAAATGGTTAAATACAGAGGAAGAATTTCACACTGTGTGCTGAGGTGTTTTTATGGTTTATTTCACTTTAGAAAAGCTTCTTTACTTTCCAGACCCCTGAAGCTGGTCTGTTCTATAGTCACTACACCACTCTTAGTCTGGGCCTAAGCTGGTTGTGTGTTTTAGAAAAAAAAAGATTTTTTTTTTTCGAAAATTGCACTACACAAAAATGTTCCAAACCAATGTTTTATTATACATAACAGTGCATTACATTACATTCATTTGGCAGACACTTTTATCCAAACTGACTTACAATTTGAGGTTTCAGGGAGAGCCAGTTGAGAGTTTTAGACTCTCCTTCAGGGCTGAATGTCATTGGATCATTTCAATGATTAAGTCATTATAGGGTAAAAATATGCATATTATTACATGAAAGCTAAAACACTGAACTGACACCTTAAGACTGCAACCATACAACAACTACACCAGATAGAAAAAATATGACCCTCAGATTCTGTTATGGGCATGACGGTGAGTACAGAGTGATTCACACCCTCACAGGTTTATGGCCTCCTAACTGCAATTACTGTCCATCTTGACTGTCACAAACACTCTTTATCTCATTCCCTTCTTCCCCTGGCCTGTGATACAGTACAGTCCTTTCTCATTTAAACCTCTAAAGCCCTGGCCATCTCACACATATCACATTTCCAGTGATGCCGGGGTGAGAATTTGTGTTTGTTTTCGTTAGTCATGTCCCTTCACTGCTCTCAGACTCTCGACTGGGCATGACTTCTTGTTCAGAGTGTCTTTTGCTTCAAAGTGGAGATGCTGTTACACACTAAAACCCAGAAGCTCTAGGAGCTCTTTGAAACTCTACACAGAGTATCAAATTCTTAACACATCCAGACACACCTGCTGAAGGTGAAGACCACAGCCAAGATCTGAAAGCTCGAGCCTTGTTGGGACACGTCTTCCATTTTGGTACAACCATCAGCCCAAGCTAAAAGAAGGTCCTTCACTTTTTCTAAATTCCAGCAACCCACAGTGCTTGTGGCTGGTAAGACTTAATGTGATGGCTAATATCACACTGCGTTAGAGTGAGGGTCATCCTACCCTTCCAGAAAGAGCAAGAACAACTAGAAGCATTTTTCAGAATCAGAATCAGAATCAGAAAACTTTTTTGATCCTGGGGGAAATTGCTTATGTGGTGACTGCCACAACACACAAAGACACAGCGAGACACAAGACACAGAGACACAAGAACAATGTAAAATAAAAAAATAAAAAGTCCAAATAAAATCTAAATAAAAATCTCAATAAGAATCTGCAGAGAGAAAACCACCACAATATGAATAGACTATGCTACATACAGAAAGGCTTGCTATAATATCTATCTATAAGTAAGTAACGCAGCTGAGTGGAAAAACACAAATGGTAGTTTGGAATAAGTTAGAAAATCAGTAGTAATTACTAGTAATTACTATTAGAAAATCAGTAGTAATTTTTCTGGAAAAATATGCGAAGTGGGTTTGTGTGGTCACTATAAAACCAATGTTTGGAGACACCCAAACATGGGATTTAAGGTCAAAAAAGTCTGCGTTAAAAGAATGGATTCTCTTCATTCAGTGATCAGTGTCTTACTGCTGAACCAAATTCAAATTTTATATGTCACATTCGCAATCATACATAGTACAACATGCAGTGAAATGCTTATTGCTGACATCACAATGTTTTTGTGAAGCCACAAAATCCAACAGTACAGTATAAAAAGTACACTATACAAACAATCTAAATAAAGTTATTACATCAGACATTAACAGACATTTTGATATGTCAATGTTTCAAAAACTGTAGGTAGAGAAGAGATGCCAAATTCCAGTTATAGAAAGAATAATAATAATTATACTTGCAATAAGAAGAACAGTAGCAATCACAGTATTTATACTTTGTTGAACTCCCAGCAACAAAAGATAGTGACATTGCTGGGGATCACACACAATGCCAATGAAACAAAGTTTGCTGGTTTAGATAGTTGTACCACTAAGAAATGGTTTGCTAAAATTAAACAGACCCAAGTTTCCCATGCTAACAATCTATGAGTATATATCTTCAAATAGAGCATCTACTTCCTACTGTAGTACAGTTAACATGTCCTTATCATCTTCTCATTTGGTGAATACTAGATCAAATGTTTTGAATATTGGCCTATACTTTGAATCCACCCACACAGACAAAGCAAACCATCATTTGGAGCTTAAATCTCTGCTAGAGAAGGAGAATGCAGAAAACGCAGCAATGGTTTGTGACATTGTATCTGTCTTGGCTTATTTCTGCTGTCTTGCCACAGTGACAGTGGAACTAATGAGCGATTGGCTCCTATGGGAGGGTAGAGAGTGACTTGTGTATGTGTGTGTGTGCGTGTGTTTGTGTGTGTGTCGCCCATGCTACACTGACCCGATTAACACTGCCAGTGCTTGGGCTCCCCAGAGGAACGAGACCTTCATTTGTTCACTTGTTTCTCCCTCGCTCTAGTGTCATTTCGGTGAAAGAGTGATCAATATGGCTTTTCTGGTGCTTGAGTTTGTGTCTCTCTGGGGTCAGGTTAGAGTTCTATATTTCCCCTTTCCTCTTCCTTTCTGCTGAGTGTGTTTATGTGTGTGTGTGTGTGTGTGTGAATGTGTGACTGTGTAATAAATTATGATAATTGGCTTCCCAAAAGGTTCTGACCAAGTCAAAATGATGCTATCAAGCCTGAGGCTGAGCAACATGGAAAAAAATTACACATCATGATACACTTCTAAGCCTGGTGCTGGATTTTTGTTTCAATGACGAGTTTCCATTAGGAACATTATGTAGTCCAGATCTAAGCACGTTTTTGCAAGAAATTTCAAGAGTTCTAGAATATGATTGCCTTGTTGGCTACGTATGATCTGAAAGTGGTCTGTGGAATCAACAAGCTACATGCAAACTAGATCAGGTAATAGATCCTATGTTTCAATGAAACATTATATACATGCTTCATATTGGCATACAAATTGGTAAATATATTTTAATGAATGGGTAGAACTGAAGATGATTGTTGATGGTCTAAATGCTGTATTTGAGTCCAACTGGAAGGACCTTATTCTCTGTGCTTGGATTACAGCAAACCAGCACTGAAGAAATAGGATCAACTATGTCCAACTGATGACCGCCTTTCATCAGTTCTTCATCGCCTCTTCTTGCCTGTGAAAATTTGCACACAAACACACCGCAGTCATAAATCAGTCCTGACAATGATGTCCTCAGAAAAGCGTACCATAATGTCATTTATCAAAGCCATCCATACTGAGCCCCAAAACATGTCAAACAAGAACTCTGGGCAAAAATATACACCACAAACTACATTTGACCATAATCAATTCCTGTTTATATAACTTACAAGGAATGAAGCCCATGGTTCAGTGCAAGCATGTTCTTCCAACAAACCTCTTGTCATTTTAATGTGAAATGTCCATCACCCAACATCTGGCTGATAAATTTAAAACAAGATAATGGTGCCAGATGCCACAAACTGGTGACTGCCAAGTCTGATAATGCATCAAACCTAATGGAACATATGATTGCTAACTGAACTAATCTCCATCAGGAACTCTGCATGAGAAATGAAACCCTCCATTCTCCCTAGTGCTGCCATCTCCATATCAGAAACACCATAGACATACATTGGGAGATACAGTATCAGTAACCTAGGTGAAAAAAAGGCAAGGTTTTGTCAATGTTGCTTATTCACTCACTCATCCCATGACCTTGGCGATCATAGAAATGTCCTGATATATCCTTGGGCAGTCATGGATCTTGATATTTCGCTGTGTGTATTAAGGTTGGGAAGCGGTATTGAGTCCATTCCTTGATGTCTAGCAGAATTTCCTCTGTCTACCGCGTTGTCATTCGCCTTCCATTGTCTCCTGAAGGATGATGTTTGGTAGGGAGGTATATCATGAGACATGTCTGTACTGGGTAATTTGCGATGGTTCACAGTTATCTATCTGTTGTCCTGTGTTCCTTTTACAAGATCCTTCAGTATAACCGCAGATGGGGGAAAACAAAGCATTGCTTTTCTGATGCCACATGGCACAACATAATGCCTCAATTTTTTTTGATGTCACATGGCATCAGTTCAAGGGTTCAACAGTTCAAGTACTGAGCTGATCAACTGTGTGGGCTACTGGAGAACATCTTCAACCTGAGCCTGAAGCTGGAGAAAGTACCACAGCTTTGGAAAACCTCTTGTGTGGTACCGTTGCTGAAGATCCCACATCCCAAGGACCTCAACAGCTACAGGCCAGTTTGTCCTTGCTCAGCTTCAGCCCCTGGTGAGCTCATCTTTTATTCTATTATTCTATTCTGTTCTTGCTTTTGTACCGTTGCTGCCGTAATAATGCAAATTTTCCACTTGTGGGACTACTGAAGGGTTATCTTATCTTATATAAGAACAATTTCAATTCCTTGAAGATTCATGTTTTCAAATGAGATGTTTGAGTGCAAAGAACCTTTTAAAGGTAAAAAACACCTTCATATAATGTAAGAGAGTCTCTACCAATGTGAAGGTTCTTCTTAGAATCTTTTGATTATTCTTGGATTGTTCTTTCAGTTTCAGAAAGGTTCTCAAGACTCAAATTTATCAAAAACAGTTCCCTAAATATCTATTAACTGAGGACTTCTTCAGGGAATAGTCTGCAAACGTTTGAGCAAGTGTCTACAAACTTTTGTAGCTGTGTAGTTTGCTTGTTGTGCTCTGTAACAAGCATCATTTAAAATGTTACAGTGACTGCTTGCAAAAGAAGTTCCACAAGTCTAATTTACTAGAATTATAATTAATAAAATTCTGCAATCTATTTGAGTTTAATCTGTTAAAACAACACTAAAGCTAAACTTTTGAATGGGAGTGCATTTGGAGGTCCTCCTCATAATATAAAGTTTTTATACAGATTTGAAACTTTACATAACGGAGAAGGTCTTTAAAAGGGTTTAACGTAATCATAAATTATTACATTAAAAATTCCTAAAAAATGCAATTTCAAGAACCAAAGGAACCTATTTGTAGACTCACATGACATAAGCTAAATTGCATGTTAAGCAAAATTACAGCGACATTTAAGTGAAGTATTTTTTTTTTAATATCATTTTGCCATAAATATTTAAAGTAAAAGGAAGAGAAATGTTTAAAATTATCCTCATCTTTGGGTTGTAATTACACATATTTGGACTCCCCGAGGGAACCAAAGACCAAGACATCAAGGTCCATCAAAAGCTTCAGTGACAAGAGCATGCCAAAACATACACACACACACACACACACACACACACACACACACACGCACACACACAATCACACACACTCACACACACACACACACACACACACACACTCACACACATTCTCTCCATGGCTGCCAGGACCAGCCTCATGCTGTCTGGGTCCGACTCAAGCTGTGCTACATCCCTTTGAAAAACGCCTTGCTGATGTATTTCATATTTATGAGCTGGCCACAGGACAGCATTCATGGCATAATTATCCCACTGTCAGCAGTAATTTCCATACAGATCATCAGGAAAACAGAAAAAAGCCAATCCAAAGCATATGACTGACTGTATTTCCTCTTAATGAAAAAAAGGCAGTTGAACCCCCCCCCCCTAGATTTCAGCAATATGTTTCTATTAAACGGCAGGGGTAGCAGAGATTGGACGTCAGGGGTGGAAGATCAACTGTGAGGACACCGTGAGCTACTCTCAAATGGCAGATCAGTCCTTAGGCATGAAGCAGCTTTGGTTATGTTTTTAAATGATCCATTAAATGAGGATGACAATTGGTTGCTGGCTTTGATTTAACATATTTGGGCCGGTCTGCTTACAATAAGGAGGCAATGAAGAAGCTCTACTGAAATACACACACACACATACACACTCAGTACCGGTCAAAAGTTGGCTTCAGTGTGGTGCAACAATAGTTCTATTGTCAAAAGATCATATGTTTATGCCATCCACGGCCAAAACAGCATAACTGTTCATGCTGTCTCTAGATGGGTAAGGCAGGTGATAGAACTGGCAGTTAAAATGAACTGAAAATTCTGTCATATGGGAACACACCACAGCGTGAGCAGCACGAAATTCTTCCTCTGCATTAAACCCATTCACCAAGTGAAGCAGCGGGTAGCCAGGAACACAGCGCCCAGGGAGCAGTGTGTGGGGGCGGTACCTTACTCAAGGGAACCTCAGAGGTGCTTAGCAGTCTTGGGAATCAAACCCATATCCTCCTTGACCCTCATTGCCATTATCATTTCATCATCATCTTTATAAGGTCATGCCATAGATTCCCAATACTTCATTGCATAGGAGTATTGCATATTGTTTATTGGTACCTTGTTTAATTTTTCCTACACTCTTAAAAACAAAGATACCAAAAAGGGTCCCTTGGGGTCATGCCATAACAAAACCATCTTAGGTTCTCTAAAGGCACCTGCAGAGATTTCAGCAGTCGTATAACTTAATTACAGGACATACAATGGCCCTTGGATCTAATAAACTTGGGACCTACATCATGCTTGATGTATCTCAACTGCACGAAGTCAATATGAGAAAATAAAGTGCCATCAGTGTGATGATCTGATGATCCATGTGCACTGCTATAGTGCTAAACAATGAAGCTAAGAGAGAACCGAGCCCATGCTTCGTTCCTATTGGTTGGCTTCAGTCACATTGTGAGATGGTCACCCCAATTTCTGACAATGTCTGAAGTTTGATCTTAAGTCACGAGACCATGACAAGGACCATCTTTAAACCTCTCTGTCAGTGCTACAAAAGAAAGTAGGTGGTAAGAAACTAAACTCAAAAATTCAATTTTAAAAGGTAAAATGACAACACTCATCATCATGTTTCCCAAAAAAACAACCTTTTCAAAATGTTTTAGAATGTTCATAAGGTTTGATAAATTCAAACGTAAACAGGAGAATTAAACAAATTAAAGCCTCAAGTCAACAGAAAGTACTGCATGGATGAAGGAAATCGGTCAGCTTATGTGTAAATACACTTAGAAAGCTGAGCCTATTTGCTACCATTTTGTGTTTTATCGGCCATTTAATCAAACTTTGAGGTCAAATGCGTCTTTGATTCAGAACATCTTGGGAAAAAAACAGGCCAGGTCATTAAATTACCAGCCAAATGTCTAGATTAAAATAAACAATGTATGCACAGCTTGGCCCTCATGCAGACATCTAGGGATGTACAGTATCATCATAAACTGCAGTGCATATATATCTTCCTACATTCTTTCAGTATATTTTCTGCAGACTTTCGAATGGATGCCAGCAAGCAGCAGTGTAATATTGATATAACAGCGATCACTTAGATGTACTTCAAAGCAAACTCAGGGGGACTGGACCCGTCTGCGAAATCTTGATCACTTACCAGGATCATAATTGGACAAATCCCCCTTGATTGAGTCGTTTTGCTGAAACAAAGACTTTCCATTATTTATCATGTCACGGCGCAATCATCGACACAAATCCCGCATGTTCTCAGCAGATGGGTACGATTACTCTCCGCTGAGAGAGGGGGAGCGGGAGAGAGAGAGAGAGAGAGAGAGAGAGAGAGAGAGAAGAAGAAGAAGAAGAGAATAAATGCAACACCAGAGCTTACTATAGTTTGCAGATCATTACTCCTACTCCTGCCACCAGCAGGAAATTTCAGGTTGATTGCTAGAGAAAACATAAATCTGGAGTTCAGGACCAGGAGGGTAAAAACACATCCATGCATTGATCAGTATTTTGGAATGTTTGTAATCAATTCTAGAAACTTTCACTGAAAAAAAAAGAACATTAAATGTAAGCTACACTTTGGACTATTTGTGTAATGGTTCAGCCAGGACACTAGTGCAAGATAGTTTCATACATTTTTCAGCATTTCTCCATAATGGTGGTTTGAAGCCACCAGTGAATCTACACGTGTTTTTAAATGAAACGTTTAGAACTGTAAAACATTATCATGCATGTATCCCATTAATTGATCTTAAAATACATTTTAAAACTTATCTTTATGAAAAACCATAATAAATGCCCCAGGCCATTTCTTTTAATTCAGGAGCATGTGTCTGGTACCTGTTAGCACCTCTATGAGCCATCCTGACACCATATGTTTCTCATGAATGGAGCGTTTCACATCATCAAATTCTCAATGACTGGGTCTACTTTATGATCTGCTATTGAATTATGATAATGGTAATTATTTAGTTATGAAAAATTTTAAAAATGAGTGGACTTCCCATGTAAGTGAGGAGGGTTAAATAAAACTGATACAGGTATACACAGAGCATTAAATAAGCATAACAGCTATACATACAACCTAAGAAATAATGGAAATACTGAGTAAGATGTAATAGGGATTTGATTGCAAAAAAGCCTCAAAATAATCAAACGCATATTGAAAATGAGAAATCAATCTTGATAACTGATAAGTGATAATTCTCATGAAAGACAAGATCTGTCAGTGGGCAATTTGCTTTGTAAGATTTCCAGAAATAAGCAGTAATACTGTGTCTTTTTCTTCACATTTCCCTAAATATCCTGAAACTAGTAAGAATATACTCTGGATATTATACTTTCTATTGGAACTGAGTTTCAGATTTGCATATTTTTTCATATTACATTTATGATGAAGTAAATTTTGCTTAGCTGTTATATATACACGTTTTCAAAACATATTGCTAATGATTCTATTCAAACTAATGAAAAACCCTTTAATATTCATAACTACTGGCACAATAATCATACAATCTTTGTAGTGTGCCATAAATGATTTAAAGCATGAAATGTCTAATTAAAATTGATGAAAGAAGCTTTTGTGTTACAATAAACAAGATCTTATTTCATTCACTGTGCTCAAAGTAATCTTAATAGAGAGCTAAATTCTTTAAGGTTGAAATTAAATTGAAATGATGAAATAAGCCATTCAGAATTATGTTCCAAAGATTTTTTATTTTTTTCCAGAGAACTGGACAACTGAAAATGTTCCTTTTCCCACACTGGGGCAAATGACTCAGCGGAAATAAAATATTAAAGCATTACAATTGAATCAAATTGCTGCAAGACCCCTAGCCAGGATGTTTCAATCAAATTCATCAATGGATTTAATATTACACCCAAAAACGTGGCTAGCGTTCGTGTTATTTGAGGTCTTTCTTGTCGATCCGTTCCAGAAAGCATCTCCTCACCAGCTAAGGCCCCTTTGAACACTCTGATAATGAAGATTAGTCCCGTGTCTGAGCCGAAGACGGCGCAGGGTAGCATGACAGGCCTTTTACACACTCCGTTATTGAACCTTTCCTAACTAATTACGTCCCCCGCGCGGCGGAGTGACACGTACAATCAGCCTCATCGCGCCAGAGAAAATTGTGCACCGGAAAAGATTCCCATTCATTACTCACTCCATGGCGAGTGCAGCTAAGTGGTAACCCCCCCAACACCCCCATGCCCCCTTCCCCCAACCCTCACAAAGTCACAAATGGTATATGAACAGCTAATACCAGGCCGGGCAGATTATGCTTTAGAGAAGGGGACATGGCTATTGGAAAGCTTAAATCGGAAAGTGCTGTCGTAGGACTTCAAATACTCACGTTGCACATTTAAGAAATGACTGCATGCTCTTTTGAACATACCCACAGTTCATTTAGTGGTTTTCTAGGGGAGCAGGGTTTTTTCCCCAATTCAGTCACGCTCAATTCCACCAGCTAGCTAGGAGCTTCCCCAGTGGCACAAGACCACTAGTACTGGGAGAGTGAAGACTAGCACATGCTTCCCCTGAGTCATGTGAATTGCTATTAATGTAACATCATTGGACAGCTCAATGGGCTTGGATGAGAATACTTATCGCCAATCCTGTTACATCAGCTAGCAGACACTCACGCTGACTAGGACTGATGCTGAGTGGTGGGGGAGGCCATCCTACCCACCCGGAGAGGGCGAAACCAATTGCACAGTCTTGCACTCCCACCCATGGCTGGCTGTTGCACCGCTGGGGATGGAACTCATGACCAAACAGTTGCACCATTTGAGAACCCTTTTATTATTATTTTTACCAGTACTTTTATTAGTTCTCAGAGCTCACATAAAGCCACACAATGAGCCATATGAGGAATACTGGGACACTAATGACTTGGATGCAGAGCTGGTATGCAGGAATTTAGATCCAACACCATTGTCTGGCCAGCTCAGCCACTGAGGTGCACATTTCCATTTTTAGGATGGGAAATCTCAATCATATTATAAACATACTCATTTTGTTTACTCCAAGACTCAGATACAACCACATGTCAGGCCTCTTTCTTAGTAGACTCATTAATTTCTGTTTACATTTACATTTACATTTACAGCAATTGGCAGACACTCTTACCCAGAGCAATGCATATGAGGGTTTTGTAATGTACAAGAAAACACATCCCTCACACTAGTAAACCAGTTAATTTTAAGAGTTACTAGTAAACTAAGATTTTACCAGAGAAGAAATTAGTAATCCACTAAGACCCTGTCAGATCACACTTTTTTAGAGTTGCCCTAAAACTAACATTCCTAGTGCAATGCAATAAGGTTCTATCACTGTTTAATAATAATGGTAAAATTTTAGTACATTTTTTAAAGGTATACCAATACAAAGTTTCTCTCTATTTTGAAAACATTGAATTAAACTGAGTCATTATCCAACACAACAATAGCCACTGTTTTGCTCACTACCGTCCCACTCTTCAAACTGTTGCAAACAAGAAGATAAAAGATGATTCAGCCGGCTCAGACAGTAACCCATGAAAAGCCTAGCTTGCATTATCAGCTACAGCACTAGACTTCGTGTCACATTCTGTTGAGTTTCTGCATTAAAGAGGCTCTTATCCTTGGAAAGTACGGAAAGTAGACTCTCAGGTTTTTTGCAGCCTTGTGCTTTTGTTAACTTGAAATCGAATGCTCTTGGTTATAAGAGGCTGCAGGATATGCCATACTGCAGTGGTGCTTTCAAAGGTTGCTTTGTCAATAGAGGTATGGTAGGTGGTTCAATTGAAGCTGCAGAAACTACCATACAGTAGAGTATACCACTACTGGCTAGCTCGCTAACTGAAACTATCACTAGCTAGTAGAGATTGTTGGACCTACATCAGAATCAGAATCAGAAAACTTTATTGATCCCAGAGGAAATTGCTAATGTTATGACTGCACAGACACACAGAGACAAGAACAATAATACATAAAGTCTAAATAAAATCAAATTAAGAATTTGTCAAAGATACCCAATATGAAAAACACTACACTATATAATTCTGGGTATGAATACTTTAATAACTTACAGTTAAGTGAATTACTAATAATACAAATGGAGGTTAGGAGTATGTCATTGTATGTAATAGAAATCAGTAGTAGATCTGTAATATTGACATAAGTAGTGATAAATCACCTTATAAGGCTATTCCACATAATGATAATAATAAGATAATGTACATAATGAAATGATTTAGCACCCGATAAGAAAATTGCACAGTATTGCATGTGTTAGTAAGATAATAACACACATAATGATAATTATTTAAAACCCAATAAGAAATTGCAAAACAAAGAAGCATCAGGCTATTGCACAGATTATTGTCCAGATGTTTAACAGAGGGAGGAGTTTCGGAGTCTAACCTTTAGATACCATCTTCCTCCAGGACAGAAGGTGATCTATTATGCCAGTGTGGCCAGGATTGCAAGATTTGGTGCTTTGCTGCCTAGGTGGGCTTTTTTTTAACAGTGATTGACATACATATTATTAATTTCCATTTAGAAGAGAGCATTGCCACACCCACCAATCTGAAAGGTATGACTGATTGCTTTAAAAAGGTCTAAAATGCTTTAAATTGTTTGGTCTAGTTGATGAAGTTACCCTTGATGAAGGTACTCAACAATTTTCCATTGACTTTTGAACAAAGCCAGATCGAAACAAGGCTAAGTCTATCTTGGGTCCCTATGGGACTGTTATCAAACCACCAGGGGGCGTACATAATATCCCTTCTAACTGATGTGCAGCATAATTATACACCCCAAATTAATATTCTCATATCCGCAACTGCTGAAATAATAAAGTGAGGCCGCTCTGTCAGTGTCGCATCCAGCCAGCAAGGCCAATAATTAGATTCTGTAAACTTATAATTACTCTTTAAATTAGTTTTCACTTGGCTTTCTCTTGACAAACAGTTGATAAAATAACTGCAAACAACTTTATAAATGTGGATAACTTTATATTACTCAATTGTTTACTGTTTACCGATCATTAATATTCCACTTTTCCCATTTTCTTGATTCAAACTTGCAAAGTAAAAACTTGGTTATTTAGATGTCTGCTCCAAACTAAAAACGAAAAAAAAAAAAAAAAAAAAAAATTAAGCTGCAACTGTCCTACACTGTGAATGTACACCACTGCTAGCTTAGTGCCAATGATATAAAGGTGCTAATGGAAAGTAATGTATATGGTATTGCATCTGTCATGTCATCTCAGGGAAGGAGGACACAGATAGAGGAGTTAAACAAAACACAAAAGGCTTTAATTGCGAAAAGGCATGTGGACAGTCTCTCTCTCTCTCCCTCTGAGTCATGAGGAAGGGACTCGTTCAGTTCAGTCCTTTGACCCACTGAGATGGTCATAATACTTGGTAATACTTGGTACGCTCCTCACCAGGAGCCACAAGGAGTTTGAGGTGCAGAAGCTCTGGATTTTGCAGAGCCAAATAGGGGTATTTCCAGGCTATGGATGCTTCAGCCTTGCTGGTTGATGCCAGGGAAACATAAGAGACACAAATAGCCAAGTCAAAGTCCACTGACACAGATCAGTGAGGAGAACTTTTTGCCACAGAGGAGACCGGAGTTCATCCTCAGTCTGCTTAGCCAGGAAGAGAGAGCAACACTGACAAACATGAAGGCAAGGGAGAATTTTGCCCTATGTATGTCAGCGACCGCACCCCAGTGTGCTGGACTGACTGGCTTTTAAAGCAATGACACAAGCACAAGGACCAATCACAAACACCAACCGATCATTACTGAATTAACACACAAGACAAGACACCTGGAAACACAAGGGGAAACTCACGCAGACAATCACTGGGAGAACACCAGACAACACCCCAACCAAAACATACCAACACATAGACAGGGGCCCGTGGCAAGGATACCCCGAGGTCCAGCAAACTTGACTGCTGGGTTATGGCAGAGACGACACGGATGTGTCAGCATCTGGCTCTCAGTGTTAAAAAAAAGAAAAAAAGATGAGATGACTGGGATATGGCCTGGTTTATGTTGTGTTCATATAGCTGTTTTAGTCTAATATTGAAATAAGCACTTGACTGTCAACTATTATTTAATATATAATTTCTGGGACTATTTTTGTGCAGTTAGGTGGGTCTTTTTCATGCACTTAGTGTTTTTTTCCCATGCATTTAGGTGGGAGCTTTGGCTGGAAATATTCAAAACAATCTGGCAGCCCTGAAGTGTGGCAATGTGTATCTGAACACCTGTAAAATGATAGAAAATTAGAAAAAATTACTCCATATAGACATCGTTTTTAGCAAATTCACAGCAATTGTTCATTGTTCTTTCATCGATAAATCAGGGCAGTTTCACCAAAGGTTCCGAAATGAACTCCAACTGCGGTGGAAAATATGGTTATACAAGAGTTATCATGAAGCCATTAAAGTGATTAGACTGACATCAGAGGACAGACATCTAAATAGTCTGGATGGAACTAATACATTATGAGTGCACACGAAAGAGAGAGAGAGAGAGAGAGAGAGAGAGAGAGAGAGAGAGAGAGAGAGAGAGAGAGAGAGAGAAAAAGAGAGAG
>JBBIGA010000002.1:3548810-3559824 GCA_037576975.1 Alestes dentex | reverse complement strand
GGGCTTTAAGAAGAACAAAATGAAAAACACGAGAACACTCGAGATGCTCCACGGGGGAAATTCTGGACTGCAGCTGCATCAAAGTGATGCAACCAATCAGCAGCAAGGAGAAATAAATAGCGTTCTCAGTTTGGCTACTTTCAAACCTCCCTTCTCTGAGTTCAGCGGTATTTCACCATCCCAAGACACGCTTTCTTTGTGTTTCTCTCCACAGTACCACAATATTTATAGTTATTTTTTATATGTAACTGTGGCTGAATTTACATTAATATTTCTGTTACAAAATTAGTAAATTATATTTTTCCTAATAATTTAGTACTTAAATGTATGAATATTTATATATTGCCACGGTAAAAGCTGTGACATCCGAGCCTCGTCCGTCACGCCCTCTCTTCCTCGTGCTGGTTGTTTGTTTGGGTGCGGTGCTTAGCAACCCAGCACGAGGACGAGGGGGCATGGTGGACAAGGCCCAGACTTCACAAAAGTAAAAAAAAATGTGAGGATTTCGTAGTTTAGTGCAGGGGTTTCAGCGAACAATTATTAGCTCAGTTCTCAGACAAAATCCGCATTGGCCTGAAACCGCGACTGTTGATCCACGTTAAAGTGGAGGTTTACTGTATATATTAATAATTAAGTTTGTAAATAATTAAGTTTGTACATGAAATCTTTAAATTATATTTGTGTTTATTTATGTTTATTGAGTAGAACTACATAATAAATAGAAAACAAACCAATCTGATTAATTACTTATTTATAACAAACAAAACATTCAATATTTCACTGCTACACAACATGAAGGCTGCATGTTAAGGTAGATAAGAACTCCAGAGAGAGAGAGAGAGAGAGAGAGAGAGAGAGAGAGAGAGAGAGAGAGAGAAAGAGAGTGAGAGAGAGAAAAATGTGTAATTGGAAGACGCTCCCAAAACCGCTGAGTGTGTTCATTAGTGGGGAGAGATAGCTCTGTTCTCTTGTGTCTATTTATGCCTAAAAACTGCCGTCGCTTAATGGAAATCAGCTTAAGTCAGTTTTTCTGCAGCCTCCTTTCATGTGGAGCTTCGGCAGTTCCGCACAGCTCAGCACTAAAATAAGAGAGAGAGAGAGAGAGAGAGAGAGAGAGAGAGAGAGAGAGAGAGAGAGAGAGAGGTGTGTTAGTTAAGGCTGTCTCTTCCTCTTGTCTGTCTATGTCTTTGTGTCCCTCTCCTCTGTCTTCCTCTGTTTCTCTCTCTCCTCTATCTGTCCTTGTGTCTCTCACTCCTCTCTCTCTTCAGTCTGTCTCTGTGTCTCTCTGTCTCTCATTAAAATGACTAATGGAACTCTGCCACTTTCTGTGGGGTAATTGATTGTCGCCGCGACAGCGGTGCTCTAATAACCCGCACAGAGGCAAATAATAATATCTACCCTTAAAGAGGAAAAATCACACACCGCTCCGGCAGTGCCACCGCAGCAGTTTCAGCTCAGGAGGTATGCGCTGGTCCCCGCACACTTAAAAATAACATAATAAAGTCTTTTGTACCATCAGAACAAGTGTGCTTCCAACAGAAGCTGCCTGGAGAACACACCTGCGCCTGTTTATTTTCCAGCAGTGAGGGTTATGAGATTTTTTTTTCCCTTTAACTCTGAGATTTTGCTTGGCTGGTGTTGTTCATTTTGTTTATGAAAATCTGGTACGCTTCAAAATAACTTCACATTTCCTCGATGGTTCTCAGCCTGGTAAAGTTCTAGGAAAAAACAATACTTTAAATGGCAATAAAACATATTTTAGAGGTTCTTTAAACTCTATAAGGGTTCTTCACATTAATACATCTTATACAAAAAGTGTTTTGTTTTTTTTTTTTTGCTGGATTTACTGCGGCAAAGAAAAAACAATCACAAAACACTGGTTTACTCCTGGGATGAATCTAAAGTATTTTTGGGCCCACAGTCTTACTAACATTGCTAATCTAGAACTCACCACTGCAAGACTGAATAGAGCACAACCAGAAAGTGTGAATGTCTGGAAAAGCTCCTTATCCAAAATTCTTCACTGGAGAAGAGACTGTAAATGAATGGTCCATAATGTGCAATGTACACCTGCTATTTTTGTAATGTGAGAAGGCTTTCTGAAATGCCTGCCGCTTCACTGTACTTTTGTTTATAAAAATTCAGTAAAAAGTTTTTCAAAGCTCTCTACTGATTAACTGTTCTATGACAATCCTTTAGGATTCCTTTTGGCAAAAGGCATGCTCACATTTGGCAGGTTTAATTATCTGTTAGTGAGGTTTGTTTGAACAAGTGACAAGGTTGTTCGGACCCTGACATGCACCGCATCAGCAGAACATGCAGTTTGTTTGATGTCGGAACGTCATCCAGAGCATCTGGACCTCTGGATAGATCACAGGATGAGTAGTTATCTTTGGAAGGTGCTACAGACGAATTCCTGACACTGTTTTGATATGTAGATGAGTTTTATGTCTGACCAAGAGAACAGCAGTGTGTGTGTGTATGTACGTGTTGCAAATAACATGGCAATGATTTATTGACTGTAGATCATCACAGCCATGAAGTTTATACCAACATCAGGAAGTCCGAACCCCGGCAATGCCACCACAGTCCATTGAGTCCAAGAGTTCAGGAACCAGGAGAGGTCGAAATTATGGGATGGAAATAGCTCAAGTCAGTGCAAAAAATGAGTGAGAATTTGTTTGAGTTCAGTTGACCTTTAGTGACCTCAGGTTGACCTTATTCAAGAAACGCTGTGTAATCTATTCTTTGATCATTTCAAGAGACATGGAAGTGCCAGGTGTAAATGGTTATACGTCTTACTGTCCGCTTAATCAGGACGAATGTTAATGCCAAGCGAAAAAGAACCAAAATGCAACGCATGCACCATGTCCTGCTTTGCTCCACACTGAAGGACCAAAGCAAACTCACCTCAAACAGTTTTAAAATGTTCTAATTTCCACCATCAGATGGCGGATGTTAAGCAGTAGCTTGGATGAAGGGACATTTGCAACTGGAAGGACAGGCAGAATGTGGATGAGGGACGAGACCTGCTACTGTATGATGTGTTTGTGTGAGTTTAAGCATATTATGATCCATCATTACTTCATGTAATTAGATTACACTGCTAGTTACTTTGGATCATTTCAGTTGGCCTATAACTCCAGTAACAGAGTTATGAGGTTTCATTTTACACTGAGAGTCTTCATGTCTTTATGTTTCTTTCTCCTCTCTCCCTCCCACCCACTCCCTTTTCCCTGATCTCTCTCTCTCTCTCTCTCTCTCTCTCTCTCTCTCTTGTCCTCTCTCTCTCTCTTCTGCTTCAGAAGAGCATTACACTGAACAAAGGCACAAACACATCCATTATGAATGAAGAGGGAGGTCTTTAATGACTGGATCCTAAAGGAGGCAGAGAGAGAGAGAGAGAGAGAGAGAGAGAGAGAGAGAAAGAGAAAGAGAAAGATAGAGATAGGATAGAGAGATAGGATGAGTGTGTGAGGAGTGTTTGTGGGATAATGATGTCACCTCTGGACCCTGTAGACTGTCGAGGTGCCAGACTCACTGTGAGCTTTAATTATCTCTTTGATAAATGCTGGACTGCTCCCAGGTCAGCCTTCAGAGCAGGGTGGTTGGTGACCCTGAGGAAGGAAGGGCTGAGGGAAGGAGTGTGTGTGTGTGTGTGTGTGTGTGTGTGTGTGTAAGGCAGGGGGTGGGGATAGAGGGGGGTCTGTACATCTTCAGTACAGCATGGCAACAATAGTGGAGCAACAACAAAAAAAACCTCCACATTTGATACAAAATTAAGATTAAGCCAGTCTAATCTGATCTCACACAAAAGGTGTATGATAAACTGATGAAAATGTTTGTGTGGGCTCTGATAGAAAGAAGAAAGAAGACCAGTTAGAACAGCCATGCTGACCCCTGTCAACCACCGAAAACATCTACAATGGATACATGGTCACCAGAACTGGACCTTGGAGTGATGGAAGAAGCTGGCCTGGATTAAGGTTTTACATCGCGTAGTTGGCTCTGTGTGTGTGTGTGTGTATGTGTGTGTGTCACTTACCTGGGCAAGAGATGACACCAGGATGCTCTACGGGAAGAAGGCAAGTCAGTGGAAGCAGTGTGATGCTCTGGGCAATGTTCTGCTGGGAAACCGTGGGTCCTGCATTCATGTGGATGTTACTATGACATGTTTAGGAAAGATTAGAGGAATGTCATTAAGAGTTCAAGGTATTGACTTGACATCCAGATTTGCCAGATCTCAATTCAAGCATCTGTGGGACATGCTGGACAAACTAGTCTGATCCATAGGGGCTCTAACTGACAACTTAAAGCACTTAAAGGATCTGCTGCTGGTGCAGATACCATACCAAATCTCCAGAGGTCTTGTGGAGTCCATGCTTCAATAGTTCTATGTTATGGCTGATCATGTACAACCCCTTGTTTGGAAATTGTACAAAAGCAACCCTCTGTTTGAGCGTTTTTTAAAGAAATGCATGTAGAGAGTCTTTAAAGTTCTCCATGTTTTTATAACTTATTTACATCCTTCACAAGCATTCAGGCTTCATTTTTATAATGCATGAGATGGAATGACATGCAATGTACATTGCAGGCGGTAGCAGAAAACACTATGTATGAGCGTGTTTGTGTGTAAGAGAGATATAGAGAGATCCATCACTCTAATGAGGCTGCCCCCTCATATCTCTGGTGTAGAGGACAAGGCTGGGCCTGACCTGTAAGTAATGGGAGAGAGTGATGGATGGGGAGAAGCTTTAGGAAGGAAATGACAAGCACCTAAAATCTAATTTAGCAAGAGTGCTTACAGCGCAACACATCGCACATCTGCCAGATTAGGGAATGCAATGTTGTGGTTCTTGTCGCTTCATTTTGATTATTTCTTCAATTTTGTCTTTGTAGCTACAAACAAGCTACAGAAACTAGAAGCATTTTACAAACCTTGATAAATGGCTTTGCACCTACAGTTAAGGATGTCCCGAGAAGATCCGCACTGGAAACAATACAGGAATACTACTGGAAATTGGTGATGAGCTTTATTTTTAAAACAAAAAAAAAAAGATTAATGCAGTTTATTATGGTCCATGTGGGGAGAATTCCCTATGATACATTCTGAAAAGTGTGCTGTCATTTGCTCTATCCTAATAACAATACAATATTAAACTATTGTCCACCCTTTATCCACACTATAATATGTTTCCCTAATTTTTACTCTGATATGCATATAGTCAGGAGCATATGAAGCCCATTTGTAAGGCAGGTATGCTGTACCCTGCTTGTCGTTTTGCTGCAACCCAGCTTCCTTCACAACACACTTTATTTAGAAGAGAAGTTCCCCGCTGCTGTGCTTTTGATGCACTGCTACTGTACTGGCTGTAGCACGCAGGCAGAGCGAGGAGTGTGCTGGGAGTGAGGCGCTGAGCCGGGGGCCTAGGTGTTTGAAGTGTTTCTGATGACTACAGTGTGGCTGTGTAGCACATTGCTGGAGCTGAGGTGAGCTGAGGGTCCGCATTCTGTGACCTAACAGCAGAACTCCAGCTGGGGGATTCTCACATGTTCCACAAATAAATATGAAACTGCTGGGAGGAAACTCACAGGGATGGACATGAAAAAATGTTAGACTGCAAACTGTTTGTAACCCGTTTTGCAATACTGACCTTTACAATTGCAAGCTGCAAATAAGCTTCTAAACAGTTGAATGAGATTCTTGACCATTCACAGATGGTCTACACAAGTCACGTGAGGTTCTTCAGTACTTATAGAACGCAGTTCTGCCATGAGGTGACCCTCGCTTGCTCCCACTATGCTAGCCAGGGTCAGCCAGAGCTGTCTCCTAATGGCAGTTAATGTTCTCCTCCAAGGATGTTGAGCTGTGCAGTGACATTGCATTGGCATCGGTTTGATAAGGTGCAGTTTCACGTGTCTTATCTATAAGTTTCTAATGTTTCTAAATCGCAGACAAAACTGAAAAACAAATCAAATAAACAACTAAATGACAAAGTAAAAATGTGTGTATGAATATGTACTTACATACACACACACACAAACACAAAATATATATTACAGGGGTTACGTTCCAAGAGCACCCGTGAACAGTGAAAAATGTCTAAAAATGCCTATTTTTATAGTGTAAAACCTAAAAATGCCCCCAAATATGCCCCCAAATATAATTTCATTTTAAACTAATTTCATTTGAAATACATTACCCTTAAAAAATGTAAAGGTAAACCTGTATTCGTATTGTACAGTTTACACTGAACTGCTGTCTCCTGTAGTGCTAGAATGTAAATACCGATGTTACCCCTGTATAGACTGTACTGTAATTCATGCAAATGTGTTTTCTTTGGCATGCGCTGTTGTTTTCTTTGGTATAAGCAGGGCAATTACAGTAATAATTTAATTTATATGAGAATTTACAGTTCATTAGGCGGTGCCTCATCTTCAGGAGTTGTACTGTAGTGACTCGCCGGTTAAAGCAGACGCTGGACAGCGACTGAGCTCAGCAGCCTCTTTTTATTGAAGTTTTTCTTTTAACAGTTGAGTTGCTGCAAGGCCACAACTCACGCCACTAAACCTTGAACCAGCACTAAACCCACTCACCTTCCTCACTCACTCAACGGCCACGCCAACACTCACACCATGCACTCACTCTTACATTTTTTCTGGAACTTAGGCTTATTGCAAGAAGCCTTGGAAGGTGCAGGACGTTTGGTTGGCATCTTAGAGCTTTAAGAAGAACAAAACGAAAAACACGAGAACATGAGGGCAGCAGCCAATATACGGTTGCTTTGTGTTCTCCTTCCAGTACTAAAAGATGTATACAGTTATATTTTAGATGGGAGTTTAGCTGAATTTATATTTGAATTAATATTTATGTTACAAAACTAGTAAATTATATATTTCTTAATAATTTAGTACAAAAATGCTTAAAAAACAACAATATATTTCCATGAAAAAAGCCAAAAAAGATGCAGAGGGTATGTGTGGTTTCCGCAAATGTGCGGGGGGTTTCCACAAACAATTATTAGTTCGGTTCTCAGAAAAAATTGTATATACACAGTAAAAAAAATCATATTTACACAGTAAACCCCCACTTTAATGTGGACAAGCAGTTGCGGTTTCAGGCCAACACAGATGGTTTCTGAGAACTGAACTAATAATTGTTCGCCGAAACCTACGCACTAATGCAGAAACTGCAGATGTCCTTTTTTTTTTTTACTTTTGTGACGTCCGGGCCTCTTCCGCCACACCCACTCACCCTTGTGCAGGGTTTAGGTTTGGGTGCGGTGCTCAGCAACTCAGCACGAGGATGAGGGGGGGCATCACAGCTATTTTTGTGGCAATATATTTTCATACATTTAAGTGCAAAATTATTAAGAAAAATATAATTTACTGATTTTGTAACAAAATATTAACATAAATTCAGCCACATATGTAGTAAAGCTACATTTAGAACTCATTCATATTCAGTATGTAGTAAAGCTTACATTATGGTATTGTATTGTTGTGTTCCATAATTTTGTAACAACCATGACTTAGAAACTAAGAAATGATTGGTCACATCTGACTGTCTGTTCAGTAAGGTTGGTTTCGGTGCCAATTCGGATCCATAATAGAGGCTCGGTGTTGTGTTTGCAATTATGATGTAATACATAACCAACCATAAGTGGTGTTTACCAGACAGTCCTAGTGAGTTTAAGGTGGACTACACAGATCTGGAGATTCTTGGTTTTCTTGGATCTACATGCAGGAGAACACTTGGTTCTGTATGTTCATATGGTTCTATATGTTCACATGGTTGTATGTGAACATATTGTTGTATATCATGGATGAATGTCTGTAATCTCACACAATGACTGATATGGCTCTGAGACAGAAAGACACACAGTCACACTTACACACACACACACAGCATGTGTGAGACACAGTCATCCATTGAGTGACTGCTTTGTGCTACTTCCCAAGGTAGGAGCAAGTGAGGCGAGAGAGTGAGAGAGAGTGAGAAAGAGAGGGAGAGAAAGAGAGAGTATGTGAGAGAGCGAGAGAGAGAGAGAGAGAGAGAGAGAGAGAGAGAGTGAGGGAGAGAGATGATGGCAGAGGAAACCGTCGCTGCTGAATTATTAAAAGGCGGGGGGACTTTTCAAGAACAAAAGAACATCCCTCCTAGATAAATGTCATCCCCCTGCCTCTCTCTCTCTCTCTTACACACAAATTACACAATGTGTCACCCCCTCACACAGTGTATCCGCTCTCCCTTCACCTCTCCGCTCCATCTATCCATCTGTCACCCCCCCAGGAAGATAAAAGGTGTCATTAATTGATTGGCACGCCTGCCTCTCTTCCTATTGTTCTAATCAGAGAAGCTGCCAATTAAGACCACCGAGCTGAGGTGGGGAAATTTAGGCGGGCCGCTCTCCTCATTAAGGTGTTAAAGAAACAGCCGATTGTTCAAAATCCTAGGAAAAACTAAATATTGCAATCATTTGGTCCAAATAATAGATTCTACATATTAGGCGTGTCATTTTTTTTTTTCAGACCAAAAAATGAATGGGATTTTTTAACCTGGTGGGACCTTCACAACGATTTTGTCAATTTTGATTTTTCAGCATTCTGGGAATTCAAGAAAATGAAAGAAAAAAGGATTCCTAGGAAAGCAGCAATTTTTCTTTTAAGCACTAAGAAGCAGACACACTTGGTACAACTGAACAGGCCAAACATGAACAGAATACAATCTAGCAAAACAAACAATATAAACATCTACAAACTGCTACAAACAGGGGCTCTGCTGTACTGAGCTTCTAACCATCATTCCCAGCCTTTCAGCTGCACTCTTCCATATGTTCTCTTTAACCTCTGCACATTTATAGTGTTTTGTGCTCTGCCACGAGCCATTTGGAAAGCAACCAGCACAACCGAGCTCTGATTGGACAGCCTGTTTTAAATGCATCTGTACAACACAAAGAGCTGAAATTTATGCAGCATGGCAGTATATCACTTTTGGACCTGATGTCAAAAATAGCATTAACTCTTCAATGCATAGCATCACAGAGTTGCTCCACCATCAGTAAAAAATATAATTTACTGATTTTGTAACAAAATATTAACATAAATTCAGCCACATATGTAGTAAAGCTACATTTAGAACTCATTCATATTCAGTATGTAGTAAAGCTTACATTATGGTATTGTATTGTTGTGTTCCATAATTTTGTAACAACCATGACTTAGAAACTAAGAAATGATTGGTCACATCTGACTGTCTGTTCAGTAAGGTTGACTACTTTCCATTGAACACCTGACTACTTTCCATTGAAGTGTATCATCACACCGATGTGATCTGGAGCATTCATTCAAACATTCTAATGTGTTCTAACTGCTGATCAACATTGCAGGTTTATTGAGATTCAGGATTGTAGTCGATACACCGTCGTCTTTACACTCAGAGTTTATTATTATACTTTTACACTTCGGACAGTCCATCAGGAACTAGACCACACTAAACTTGGGCTGTGGCCCAACAACAGCCAGAGCACCATGCAGGACACTCACAAGAAGAAACTCACTGTTTGTCGCTGTACAACAAATCTTTACAATTTGCACAACTATTGACCTCCTGACACACGTCAAAGCAACACTGACAAACAACATTGCAGAGCTGTTGTTTTCATCACATGCTGTCGTAAACCATCTTCATGGAGTATTTATCGCCGTCCTATAGTTAATATTAACCACTATGGCACTGTAACCATAGCAATCTCAAAAAATGACACCATCATTAACACAGCGTGGTCAGATGGTGCAGCCGTAACGAATACAAGAACAATTAATTACACAAAGTAACAGACTGTCAAATTTTAGTGTTGAATGCCGGATCACGGTAAAAAAAAATTCACAGCAACTGTTAAACTGCCCCCTAACTGAAGGATTAATATAGTAATAATGTGACATTAATACATGAAGAACAGTTTGCAGGACATAATGAGATGGAAGCCCACCAAAAACAAGAAAAAAGAATCTGAGAAAATACACCCCCTCCTCTTAAACAGCAGGTGGGCTGAGGGGAGGTCAGAGGGGAGGTCTCATTTTCTTATTCCCTTTCATCCCTCGCTTTCCCAGCTCTTCCTCGCTCTGGCTAATCTTCACAGGCCCGTTCCTGCTGCTCCTGCTTCTGGAGGTGTCTGGAGGGAGGGTGAGTCAGGCCGAGAGCAGCCCCCCGGGGCCGAGTTCGGGCCCGTGTCAACCCCGATTCTCACCGGGACCCGCCCACCGCCTACAAAACTTCCTCCACGACCTCGAAATTCTTCCTCCTCTTTGCCCCCATCGACTTCCTGCACATAATTGTCCTCAGCTGTAGAGCGCCTGGCTAAACGGGGCCGTGGGGAAAAGAGATTTGTAGTTTCAGGGAAGCATAGAAAAGAAGTAAAATATGAGAACTTGGTGGCAGGACTCAGAAATTAGCATTCTTTTGGCCTTAACCGGACATTAAACATTAAAGAGCTGCTAATTCCCAAAGTGTCTCTATAGCCGGGATGAGGAGGTGCAGGGGGTCGAGATCAACAGCCCACAGGCCTTTTGTCTACAGGCTCAGAGCCGCAGACAGTGTGCAGGTTTTGTTGTGTGTGTGTGTGTGTGTGTGTGTGTGTGTGTGTGTGTATCAAAGATGGGTTCCATCCATTATTAATGGTTGTTTAGACGGGTCTGCTCTGCTTTACTGGGTTGCTGTTTAGCCACGATCATGCCTCTGTTACACCGGAGTTACACTAGAGCCTCTGTAAACACACACACACACACACACACACACACACACACTGAGTTGGTAACATTCACATTACATGATCATGGTCATAACTGGTTGACCTCTGAGCTTTTCTCTATATTTCTTGCCTGTTTTCTCTCTTTCTCTGTTTATCTCCCAACTCTGTCTTTCTGTTTCTCTTCTACTTCTTCTTCTTCTTCTCTCTCTCTCTCTCTCTCTCTCTCTCTCTCTCTCTCTCTCTCTCTCTCTCTCTCTCTCTCT
>JBBIGA010000002.1:3498864-3509863 GCA_037576975.1 Alestes dentex | reverse complement strand
GCCTTGATAGAAATGTAGTGAAGTGAAAAGTACGTTTTTTTCTTTCAAATGTAGTGAAGTGAAAGTTAAAAGTTTCCCATAAAAAGACTACTCAAGTAAAGTACAGATACTCAAAAACTGTACTTAAGTACAGTACTCAAGTAAATGTATTTCTTTACTGCCCACCTCTGTACAGGATGAAGGCAAACTCAACTGATGTACTGAGAAAATCATTACAGCAGCCACAGTTCCTTGAAAATGAACCAAGTTTTCATTCCGGAGCAATCGGATGTTATCTTGTTCCTCTTTCACAAGGCTGAGCTTCACTTTGTATGTGCCAGGCTCTTATTCAGATGTTCCATTCCACCTTAAATAAGGAAGCAGTTACTGTAACAGCATGCAGGTGCCTGAATATAACTGCAGCACAATTTAAGGTGGTTTGGGAAATCTGAATAAGAAACTTACAAATAGGAAGCCACTTTCAGCTTCTTCCTCAGTCACACATCATTTTGATTCCCATTTCCATCCCTCTGGGCTTTTTGGGTTACCAAAGTTTGAGTTTACAGCAGATTTGGCTTATTATAAAGCCTGATAATTAAAAAACTTTGAACTCTGACACAAATTTACACCTGGTTTTAGAAGGCAGAGGAAGATCCACACAGTATCAACCTCTATAGCTGCTCAAAAGGGGAATATGTAATCAACCACATGTGTCCACACCTACCAATTTTGAATAATCTTCCTATGTATGTTCCCATAGCCCTTAAGTGCATATGTTTGAAGGACAGAAGTCCACATTTTGGCTAGTTTTATTCAGAGCACATGACCAAAATACACCAGAATTACACCTTGAACTGGGCCGAAATTCTCTGTATGTTGGACTCAGGACAAAGAGTCAACCTGACTCCTATTTTTGTTGGAAATTAGATTATTTTTTTGGGCCAGTTAATCAAACTATTGACTTTTTCAAAACAATTTATTGACCGCTTACATAAAGACTGATACACTTTTTTCCAATTGTACTGAGCCATTTGTGAGCAAATTTAGACTTGGTATTGTGCGTTTTTAGCCTGATTTATTCATGCAATCTTTGTTGTACTCATTATTAATAAAACTGGTCTCTTTGAATCCAATAAAATGAGAAAAAATTAGGTTGAACATGATCAGGGCCTTTTTAATGATGCAGTCTTCAGCTACAGCTCTATATGATAATCCAGTTCATAATTAGCTACCGTAGAAGTCTGAGCTGAGTGATTGAAAGAATTTTCAATGACGACAAAAACTGTCTGAGGTGCAATCTCATCCTCTTTTCATTCTCATTTTTTTCCCCCTCTGCCTCATCTCTGTCTTAACACACTGCTCCTCTTTCTCCATCTGGCCTAAAGCCAGGCCTGAACATTAGTAGCCTATTTCATATCCACGTCCATTACCATAATCCATATTCGTCCGACACCCCAAACTCTCCATTTGCCGTGTCGCCGGTGAATGTAATTTATCAGGTGCGTCCGCCAGTCGGCCCCTGGCAGCTCATTCCCGCCCGCTGGCAGATTTAAACTAGCTCTTCCAGTCTGCACCTCACTCCTGAAAATTACAGTGTGGACAGCCTCTGATGACAATGAGAACCCATGTAGATCCTGGTCCCAGCAGGATGCCCTTTAATCAGGTCCGGGACCAGGCCTCAGGAAAACTCTCTTTTCTACAGTAATAATAACTGTAATTGTACTGCCATGAAGAGAGAGAGCATTCAGAAGAACTTTGAATGGGTCTTGTCATGACAATGAAATGAACCATTGTCTCCCTACCAAGCCTCCAAATCGATCAAATCATCCACACTACTGTCAGACATCAGGGGACGCTGTATTTTAATATTTCTTTCCATCCATACAATGCCCTTCATGTCAGAGGATGTTCCACTCGCATCTTGGACTATCCAGCCATCGCCGCCACAAGCATTCGCCGGGACCATCTCTTGATTGCCTCAGGACTTATTAATCCTCGATTTCGAGCGAAACCAATGATAAAAAATAACATTCTGTCAAGTCATGCCGTTGCTAAGTCCAGCAAACTTTAAGCTCAACACAAGCTTCCAAGACCCCAACACAAGATTTCTGAGACGCACATTTGAAAAACCATAGCTCAAAAGTAAATTGGCTTTTTCAGAGCAGATCTAATATATCTTCTAAGAAGAAGAGGCTTAAGACAAGATGTTGGAGCACTGCTGTGAAGATTTTACTGTATCCACATATGAGAACCTTTGTGAGGTCAGTTCTGTTACTGGATAGTCTTTTATATTTTATCCTTTATATTTGTATGTTTTATTTTCTATGTTAAACCCACTAAATAAATAGAACTTGTACTTAAAACATTGAAGAAAAATACCATATTTCAGTTCATGTCCTTTCACTTTCTGGAGGACAGGTTAACATTAGTTAGACGAGGGAAATATTTTGTCATGTTGGAAGAAGAGGACAATGTCCATTGAACAACGTCCATTTAAAGTTTCCTTATTTCTTCTTGAGTAAAGCATGGGTATATTTAATTCCAGTAATTACACAAACAGAACATTAAAAAACTATATTTTCTTGCAAAACCTTCCAGGTGGCCACGCCCCAATTTTGGTCACGCCCCAATTCTATATGTGTAACGTATAAGATATGTGTCATTCATGTTCTTCACTATTATATTGAAATTATATTTGGTAGAACAAATAAAGAAACCCGTTCATTATTAGTTCTGTCTAAACCTTTTGACTGCTTTGTTGTTTGCCAGAGAACATCTCCCATGATCTTCCCAGAACTTCTCAGTTCCACTGTGACATCTTACAGGATTTAAGCACCACAAACTCTTCCCTCTGTAATCAAAGCTTGGGTATCGAGAGCAAAAGCGTCACGCCAAACAGTGTTTTGAAGGTAGCGCTGGATGGAGATCTGTGCCGTTCATCTCCACTGTTCAGCGGCTTTGGGGGTTGCCTTTCAGCTTTAGGAAAATGGCATCCAGTTCAAAGACGTGCACCCAGGCAGCCGATCAAAACTGTAATCTTAGACGTGGCTGAGCTCCTCAACTTCAACTGAGCTCCATTGTTCAACATCGCAGCCCCACCGCTTCACCACACACTGATACACACAACACACACTGCGGTCAAACGAGGCTGTTTACTCTCTCTCTCTCTCTCTCTCTCTCTCTCTCTCTCTCTCTGTGTTTCTGTTTCTCTCCCCCACTCTCATTTGCTTTTTCTCTTACTTTTTCAGTCCTTCTTCTTTCACTTTTCTATTTCCTCTTGCTCACTTCCTCTCTTTTGTCTTTCTCTCTTGTTCTTATTTACTTTCTCTCACACTTTTTCAGTCCTTCATTCTCTGTATTCCACTTCTCTTTCATTCATTGTTTCTTTCTTGCTCTCTCTCATTCCCTCCCTCCTTTCGCTCTCATTCTATTTCCCTCTTTTCTCTCTCTCTTGCTCAGTTCCTCGCTTTTTCTTTCTCTCTTGCTCTCATTTCCTTTCTCTCTCACCTTTTCAGTCCTTCAGTCTCTCTCCTGTGACTTTCCTCTCTCTTAATTCCACAGTGGATTTAATGGCCTGAATGGTATGAGTTAAAGTACATAAGGATAGTCCCCCCCCCCCCTCTCTCTCTCTCTTTACTTGTTGCTTTCATTTCTTCCACCCCTCTCAGTTCAGAAGTGCTTCATTGTCATACATGTTACCAGTTACATTTTCACATAAACAATAATCTTTCTCTGTTGATCTTTCATGCTCTTTCTCTATTATTCACCCTCTTTCTTTCTTTGTCTTTCATGTTCTGTCTACCTTTCTCTCTCTTTCAGGCTCTGCACACTCTGTCTGTCCTTCATTCTCAGAAGTGTGCAGGTCAGCCTGCTCCAGAACATCTATGACTTCACCCAGACTGCCGTGATAGCAGGAACCTGCTGTAGAGCTCACTGGTGAAGGATCCAGTCACTGGGACAATGGGTTTTGGCTGTACTACATTAAAAACTACTACATCCAAAAAGTTTCGAAAGGTTTTTAACCCCTCAGCGCTTAGCATCACACGGTTGCACCATCTGACTACTTTCCATTAAAGTGTACGGTCACACCAGTGTGTTCTGGAACCTTCAACATTGAACATCCTAATGAGTTCCAACTGCTAAGCAGCACTGCAGGTTAATGGAGATTCAGGATCACAGTTGATATGACATTGTCTTTACACTCTTTGCAGAGTTTCATATTTGTACTTTTATGTTTAAGTTTACAGCATTTAGTTTACAGCATTTAGCTGTACACATCTAAACGAACCCTGTCAGAAAAAAAGTAATAGGAAAGTACACAAGCAAGGAAAAACAGTTGAGTGTAAGTGTCCGAGGTTTTTTTTTTTTTTTTTACAGGAAAAGATGTATAAGAGATATGCAAGAGGACTGGTTAATCACCAAGGTGCTCCTTGAAGAGGTGGGACTTCAGACAACGCTTGAAGACAGTGAGGGACTCCATAGATCTGAGTGCAAGAGGGAGTTCATTCCACCACTGGGGGGCCAGGACTGAAAAGAGTCTTGATGCATGTCTTCCTCTTCTTTTGAGCATGGGGGTTTCAAGAAGCTCTGAGAGGAAGAGAAGTGACGCGGTGCTGATTTTATACATTCAACACATCACACTAAACTCTGCTGAATCCCAACCCCTGACGTACCAAACTGACGGCTGGAGAGCCATGCAGGACACTCAAGAGCACAACACATATAACAAGAAACACACACTCACAGTTTTATGCTCCAAAACAAATGTAACACCTGTAAATGACCTGCAGAGCAGTCATTTTTATTACACAACTGTTTAAACTCTCTTTATGGAGTATTTATTGTCAACCCTATTCATTCATAACTACTATGGCACTGTAACCATAGCAATCACAGTCATCCTGTCAAAAGTCAAAGTGACACCAACATTGAAGTGAAATCGTCTCACTGATGAGGAGATGTACAGTTGCTTAGGTGGTGCAACTGGTGTGAGTATAAGAAAATTCACAACACAAAGTAACGGATTGTCAGATTTTAGTGTGGAACGCTGGAAAACGAGTACAAAAACTCACACAACAATGAGTAGAACTGTTCAAAAACTCCTCGCTAAAGGGTTAAAGTACCCATCGCTAATGTCCATGCCTGCGCTAAAAGCTAAAGAACACGAGCAGACTGTGGACCATGGTTTTTTACAAATAGCTTTATAATATCTCCTTCAATGAGGTTACCAGCTTAGCATGAACTCCTTCCCTCTGAATCTTCACCTTCATCTTCTAAATGTTTTTTGGGATCTACTTTGGATGATTCTCTGATTCTCTTTGGGGGGGAAGGGGTCTCCGGGAGGTAGCGTTCCAGAGCTGTGGTCTTAAATTGTATAAACAGTAACGTATGATTCATGGTGTGGATTATTCATGGCGGGCGAGCTCGCAATCTGCTGGGCGAAATAAATCATAAAGAGATTAGTGTGACACACACATCAGGCACTGAGCCCACATCTGTGATGGAGCCGTACCGTATGAATATGATCATGCAGATCATGCGATTTGCAATGCATGAGTGTGATCATAGCACAATGTAGCACTGAATTTTCTGGGATAATATCTAATAAGCTTGGAGGTTGTTACAAATGTTTACACCAATCTCCAACACTCTAGAATAATACTGATAACATTCTAGAGCAGATAACATTTGTTAATGTTAAAGATAAAGTTAATGACTAAAAATGAATATGAACCATTAGTTTAAGTGACCAGTTAAAATATGTTATACTTGCACAACTCCTGAGGTCACATAACTAATAAAATTAGAGGATCCTATTGACCAGCTGTTTGTATGTTATCAGTCAAAAGTTTGTACACACCTAATAATGCAGACGTTTTCCTTTATACTGTTTTGTTTCCACATTTTAAAACTATGTGAATTTTCTGTTCTGGAAATAGATAGTACATGGGAATTGGTCACTTATTTATAAATGCACTTAATTTCACATGAACACTCATTATGAATGGATCAAATGATGAGTTGATTATTTTTTATTTATGAAACCATTTTTTATATATGAAGCTTGTAAAAGTCATGCTTTCTTTGAACATAATTAAAACATATATAATCTCAAATTTCCAGTTTTTCTCTTTTTTTTATATAATTAAAAAATGCCAGATTTCCGTTACACAGTGTCAGCATTTCATAACATTTTGTTTCAACAGTGATGACATATTTGATCTCCTTTGTTTGTAGAAGTCTGTAGAGAAGCCATTAATTAAACCTGATTGGATGTGTGTTCACAGTCATTAATATTTCTAGGAATTTCTGAAGACCTAGACTGGTGCTTTTTTCCTCACTTCGTCTTACCCATTGGAAATCAAAATATGATTTCAGTAACTCCCAAATACCTAATATTTTTAGTAAATCTAATGGGTATGATCTTCTGTCCAGCTCCTGGAGGCCTAACCAATGATACAGCCCATTATCTCTATGTATATACCACAAATGAGTAATGAAACTAGAATACTTGATGCAGGATGTTTCTATTTAAAAAATAAAAGTTATGCCCATTTATGTCTTACCTCCATTAAATTATTCTTCTCTGAAGTTTCTCAGGGTTCTTAACTGCTAACATTGCCCTAAAATGCAGATAGGAATCCACTCTGATTACAGTTTTGGAGGTGACGTTTCCTTTTTAGAAACGGCAGAACCATTTGCGCCACAGTATGATTGCTCTTATCTCCTCAAATGCGGTTGACCAACTTCTTGGCTGCTGCGTTTACTGAGCCGTGTGTGTTACCGACAAACTGCAGGATCATGAGACATTTTCCCATGACTGCTTTTGAGTCAGAAGACAAAAGCCTAAACGAGAGCAGAACTCATTCACCTCCTCCTGTGTGAGTGTGTCAGTGCACGAGTGTGTCTGTGACAGTCTTGGGTAAGTTATTGCTTATTCCAGCCTTATGCATATTTGAGCAATAACGAATTTCATATTCAGACATGACGGTCACATTAATGGCTATACACACCCCAACCACCCTCTCCCAAGTGAACAACAGAGGATGAACATCACAATAATTTTGCTTTCTATTGAAGCTTTTGTGCGAGTGTGTGTGTCACGTGTGTGTGTGTGTGTGTGTGTGTGTGTGTGTGTGTGTGTGTGTGGTGTGCTGTGCTCGTCTCTGTAGGGGGTACGGTTCTGTGAATTCTTTTCAGCGGAGGTAATCGCGCTATAATAGGGATTTGGGGCAGTGTTAAAAGCAGCATAATAAAACAATAAGGGAGTTTTGAGAGACAGGGAGGAAAATAATTACCCTAATCTCCTCTATTTGACAGCGCCTCACTCGAGAATTGTTGGTTGCGAAACACACAAATGAAGGCCCCACTCTAAATCCCAAAGAGCTTTCTGCACCTCTCTTTCTCTCTCTCACTCCATTTTCCTGGCTCACCTCTCTGTTTTGCTTTATTTATTTATTTATTTATTTGTGTACCTTTTTTGGGGGGGGGATTTACATTTTCTGCCCAGGGCGGGCATATTAATTCATAGTTCAGTACTTGACTTTTCTTTAAATTAAATGGCCTGATGCATTCTGCAGACCCAAACAAAAGCAGAGAGAGAGAGAGAGAGAGAGAGAGAGAGAGAGAGAGAGAGAGAGACCTTTACTCTTAAACTCCTTATTTTACCATTATTTATTAGCAAAGTTACTTTAGAAAAAGAAAAAAAGATAACAAAGGAGAAAAAGTTCATTCAGTAGACAACAGAACTTCTGAGATACAACACTGCGGACAATAAAACAACAAAAAAAATCACCCATATTATAAAACTCATTTTTATAATTATTGCCACCCTAGGTAAATATTGTTTTTAAAAAAATTAATTTGTCGTTAATTAGCTGAGATAACTGACTGAAAATATTGAAAATAATCAAAATCACACCATGAAGTTAATATAGTGTAAACAAAAATAAATGCTGTAAATTTTTGTCTCAGTGGCACTCCTAAAAAAAAAAAAAGTCTACCTGAGTGTTCAACAACCATCCTCCATGAACTTTTCTTTCACTGGGGTGTAAATACAAGATGACATAAAGGACAAATTGCTTTATGCCTGACCCACACTATGGGATAAATGGGCCAGTTTTGAGAAATTTCTGATGATCCAGTATTAACCCCTCGGATATATTCATGACTGTCCAGTATTGAACATGCTAAACCTGGTTCAATGTCTTGTAGTGGGGTGAGAATGCTGTGGGACCTAATATATAAAACATTGCTCTTATAACATGTGTAAAAGCCACTGAGTGAATTAGAGCTGAACTGAATGGAAGGATAAAATAATTAGGAAACAACTAAAGCTGTGGTAAACCTGTTCAGAAGACGATGTTTATTCTACCCCAACATACAGTGAAGGGTAAGAAATGCTAAGTATTGTTGAAGGTTCATGGTCTGAGATGTGAAGGAGACCAGGCCTCCAGAAGCTTGATTATACAAATTACAATAAATCATCTATTTGGAAGGCTTGTCATTGCACTGGACTTTTGACTGGAACTGGGTTCAAACAAAAGAAGAGAACCTCATCCCAACTGTGAAGATGTAGAATTGCCACATCTGCCTGTTCAGCTGACAGCAGTGTAGCCCTTCCCACTTACACTGAAGTTATAAGGAATGTTTCAGTCAAGACCTCTTTATTAATTATGTAAAATACAGGGCAGACAATCAGAACACCCATCAGTCTTAACACTGTAAAAACATTCATTCATTCATTTTCTGTAACCACTTAATCCTTACAAGGGTCATGGATACCTTGAGCTTATCCCGGTCAAACCATTTTCATTTTAAATAATATGCGAAAAAGTATGAAAGATGTTCTTGTTTTGTTAACTTACTATTAAAAGTTTGATTAATTTAAGTCTACAGGGAGTTACTTTTTTAAGTAAAATGTAACAGAAAAGAGGAAGTCAAAGGTAAAAGTCAGAAAATGGAATGGAAAATGAGGGAAAGTAAAATATAAGAAAACATGTAGGATTTGGGTACTTTAAGCAAATGTTAATGGCTGTTTAGGACTTTAGGACCTCCAGTCCTTCGGATACAGACTGCTGAATCGTTAGCTTTGCTTGTCAGACTAAAATGTTCTCCAAAACACATTTAAAATGCCGAGGCTGGGAATATGTGTGACTGAGGACAAAGAAAATGCAGGAGTCAGTCTTCTGAGAGTTCAGTCAGGAGAGAAGCGAGAGCATGAGGTCACCTGGCCTGGACGGGGCTTTAGATAAGATAGGCAGGCTGACATTCCTGAAATCTCATGTCATTACAGATCTCCAGTATCATCCCCTGTCTCCTTCACTTGTTTCTGCTGCGTTCAGGATGACCTGGAATCTCATGGAAAATCCACCTTCTACGATGCTTGGCTTTTACAAACCTCGGCTCACTGTGTGCACGTTCTCTAAAGAATTGCTTTGAGACTGGGCCTGTGACAAAAACCTTAACATAAAAAGAAAGAGAAAAATCTACTCTTCAGGAAACCAAAAGTAGTTATTTTGTGGCATTGGTCTTATGTTTATTTGTCCTTTCTTTTTTCACGTTTGTTGTTTTTTCTTATTTGCTCAGTAAACAAAGCAATAACTGCCATACAATACTCATATGTAGCTACTGTAATTATGCTGCATTATTATAAAGTACATACACACATATACAGTGCTGTGAAAAAATGGCACGCATGGCAAGTTCCAAGGTGAAATCACTGCTGACCAAAAAGATAACAAAAGCTTGTCTTACTTTTGCCAAAAAAAAAACATCTTGATGATCCCCATTTGTTTTGGGACAATATTCTGTGGACTGATGAAACAAAAGTTGAATTTTTGGGAGGTGTGCATCCCATTAGATCTGGCGTAAAAGTAACGCAGCGTTTCAGGAAAAGAACATCATGCCATCAGTAAAATGTGGTGGTGGTAGTGTGATGATCTGGGGCTGCTTTGCTGCTTCAGGACCTGGACAACTTGCTGTGATTGATAGAACCATGAATTCTGCTCTCTACAAAAAAATCCTGAAGGAGAGTGGCCATCAGTTTGTGACCTCAAGCTAAAGTGCACTTGGGTTCTGCAGCAGGACAATAATCCAAAACACACCAGCAAGTCCACCTCTGGCTTAAAAAAAAACAAAATGAAGGTTTTGGAGTAGCCTAGTCCAAGCCCGGACTTGAATCCAATTGAGATGCTGTGGCAGGACCTTAAAAAGGTGGGTCATGCTCGGAAACGCTCCAATATAGCTGAATTAAAACAATTCTGCAAAGAAGAGTGGGCCAAAATTCCTCCACAGTGATGTGAAACCGCTTAATTGCAGTTGTTGCTACTAAGGGTGGCACAACCAGTTATTAGGTTTAGGGGGCAATTACTTTTTCACATAGGGCCATGTAGATTTGGATAGTTTTTTCCTTTATAAATAAAATCATCATTAAAAACAGCATTTTGTGCTTACCTGCATTATCTTTGTCTAATATTTAAATTTGTTTGATAATCAGAATTATTTGAGTGACAAACATGCAAAAAAATCACAGCACTGTTTGTATAATATAGAACAACTACAACAACAGCAACAGCAACAGGAAAGGAGAACCAAACTGTCTCTATATATATATATCTATATATATACATCCAATGCTGATTTTTTTCTGAGCCCCCACACTAGCGCGGAAACTGCAGATATCCTCCACATTTTTTGCTTTTGTGACATCCAGGCCTCGCCTGCCACACCCCCTCATCCTCGTGCTGGGTTACTGAGCACTGCGCCCAAGGGGCGTGGCGGACGAGGCACAGATGTCACAGCTTGTTTTGTGGCAGTATATCATTTTTCATGCATTTTAGTGCTAAATTAATACAATTTACTGATTTTGTAAAATAAATATTGATGTAAATTCAGCTACATTTCTATATAAAAAGTAACTAGACCAGAATTTCCCCCGTGGGGTGTCTCAAGTGTTCTCATGTTTTTCGTTTTGTTCTTCTTAAAGCCCTGTATTTTTATTACAGTAAATTAAATGAAT
>JBBIGA010000002.1:3485684-3498764 GCA_037576975.1 Alestes dentex | reverse complement strand
CTCTCTCTCTCTCTCTCTCTCACTCTCTCTCTCTCTCTCTCTCTCTCTCTCTCTCTCTCTCTCTCTCTCTCTCTCTCGCTCTCTCTCTCTCTTTTTCTCTCTCTCCCTCCCACGGAAACCCTGGAGATATCTGGAAAAGATACTGCCAGCTTGATCCAGAACGTGGCAGCTTTCGCTTCCTCAGGTAAAGGTCACCAACCCCCCTCCCACCTAATCCAATCAAAGTGGACCCCGCTGACTTGCCAGATGACAGACAGGTAGGTGTGTGTGTAGTCCTAATATGTGAGTATGAGAAATAATGTACTAGCGAGTCGGTGTGGCTTAATGACTTGATTAGCTCCACGTTCTTTGACGACTGCTGAATCTCCATAATTGAATCAGACTAGATGAAACAGAAACCACCATATCTGATCAGTCGCCAGCGTTCAGTTTTTGAGCAGATCAAAGCACCTCTTCCTGTTTCATAGCAGCCGGCATAAATTACTGATTGACCACGCAATGTATGGATCCAATTCTAGTTCATCGTCATATTGTCTACATCTATTGCTTCATAAATTAAGTCATTTTGTCTGCTTTTTGTTGTCACCCCCCCTTCTTTTTGTTAATTATTTACCTAAAAGGATGGTTTGGCAATGTGCTAACATGCTTAACAAGTGATAGAAACATGCAGGGCATCTCAGGATTAGCTAGCATCCATTTGTTAGTGAATTTCCATTCATTTTTTAGCCACGATTAGCAAAGCCTGTTTAATATCTGCTTGTTAGAATGCTATGACCTATTAGGTCATTAGTTCTGAATGAGGTGTCTTTTGCTTTTAGTCAGTCTTACACTTTCTGATCTTCTTTAGTGAAGATTAGACCATCATATTAAAACACATGAGCCACTGATGTACCAGGTGGTTCCGCAATAGGGGGGTTTCTATCAAATGCCTAAGGAAGATTAGATCTCAACATCTGACTGCTGTTCAGAAAGTATGCCCACCTTGTTAGTCAATTTGAAAAAAATTCTCTCAGAGGTTTCTACCCCAATAATTTATTTCAGAACTAATTCTTTAGTTTCAGAATTCAACTGTCAATTAAGTTTCTATATATAAAGGTGGATCTGTATATTGTTTGCTGATTGTTAATAGCGATAAAGGTCTTCACAATGTTAATATCTGCCATTTCTATAAAACATAATATATTCTGTGTTATGGGCATTCCATATGAACCTGTGATGTTCCAGATGAGGTTCCATGTCTCAAAGGAATTCCAACAATTCCAGTGCATTTTAATTTATTGCCAGGTATATAATCTTTTTACTGTAATCTTTTTCTGTCAAGATCAATATGACATTGTGATTAATTGCATTTATTTGTTTAGTTAATAATATTTGTGGTTTTGTCTTGACGGTCTGACTATATACTGATCAGCCACAAAATTAAAACCAAGTGAATAGCATTAATTATCTCAGTACAGGGTCTCCAATCAAGGGGTGAGATATAGTAATCAGCAGTTATGGAAGTTGATGTGTTTAAGAAGCAGGAAAATTGAGCAAGCATATGGATCTGAGACAAGGACAAAACTGTGATGACTCCAGCACAGCAGGTCTTGGGGGTTTCCTGTTATGTAGTGGTCAGTACCTACCAAATGTGGTCCAAGGAAGAACAACTGGCCATGAGGGCCCAAGGTATTCATGTGGATGTTTCTCTGACATGTACCACCTACCTAAACATTGTTGCAGACCAGCTTTGTGCAGTGGCAGTATTGTAGGTTCATCCAAGGCATGATTATTGCTTGTTGACAAATTTACCCAATACCCCACCATGACGACTTGAAATATAGTTTGCATTGGCAATTTTTGGCAATCTCCATGGAGACTGATTTTGGGGTGACTCGTGGTTAGGGAGTTGCCCCTGTGATCGGAAGGTTGTGGATTCGAATCCCAGGACTGCTGGGGCACCACCGAGGTTCCCTTATGCACGGTACTGTCCCCACACACTGCTCCCTGGGCACTGCATCATTGGCTGACCACTGCTTTACTTGGTGAATGCGGGTAATTACAGAGAAAGAATCAGACATTGTTCACATGATGTGGTGTGTTCATATGTGACAAAAAGATTCCTCTGGAATTCTGAATGTTTTGTTTTGCTTATTACTTGGAAAGGCTCACACCTTGTCCGGGATGAGCTTCCTTTCTGCTCTTCCTTTGCTTGGATTTTTTTACCTATTCGTAGTCCAGCAAGTCTCACTTGCTTAGCGACGAAAAAAGAATGACGTTTTTAGAGGGGACATAATGATGAGCGATAAAAATGACACAGTGGGGGAGAGAGAGGTGTCAGTCTCTTGTAATGAGTGATTTACTCTGGAGATCAACAGAGGAGGGGAGGGAAGTCTTCTCTCCATCACGGAGAAGTCATAACTCTTATTGACAAGCACAGCTGCTGATGTTGATGTCTAGTCAAAAAGACTATAACTGAGCTGATAAGTAGAGATATATGTATACACAGTAAACCCCCACGTTAATGTGGCAGTCATCAGCTGTCGTGGTTTCAGGCCAATGCGGATTTTTCTGAAAACCGAACTAATAATTGTTCGCTGAAACCCCCGCACTAATGCGGAAACTGCAGATATCCTCCGCATTTTTATACTTTTGTGACATCCTGGCCTCATCCGCCACGCCCCCTCATCATTGTGCTGGGTTGCTAAGCACTGTGCCCAAACATAAACCCTGTACGAGGAAGAGGCGGCATGGCGGACGAGGCAGCTTTTTTCGTGTATATTTTCATACATTTAAGTGCTAAATTATTAAGAATAATATAATTTACTAATTTTGTAACATAAATATTAATGTAAATTCAGCCACATTTCCATATAAAAAAATAACTATACAGTTTTTTGGTACTGTGGAGAGAAACACAAAGAAAGCACATCCTGGGCTGGTGAAATATTGCTATACTCAGAGGCAGGAGGTTTGAAAGTAGCCAATCCATGAACGCTATTAAATCTCCTTGCTGCTGATTGGCTGCTGTCCTTTGACGCAGCAGCAGTCCAAAGTTTTCCCCGTGGAGCGTCTCGAGCTTTCTCGTGTTTTTCGTTTTGTTCTTCTTAAAGCCCTGTATTTTCATTACTGTAAATTAAATTAATTTATAACTGTATTTACCTGCTTATACCAAAGAAAACGACAGAGCACACCAAAGAACACACGCATGCATGAATTACAGTACAGTCTATACAGGGGTAACATTGGTAGTTTACATTCTAGCACTGCAGGAGTTCAGTGTAAACTGTACAGTACGAATACGGGGTTGCCTTTCATTTTCCTTAAAGGTAATGTATTAAGCTGAGTTTAAAATGAAATGAAAGTGTTTTGGGAGCATGTCATGGGGCATATTTAGGGTTTTCACTATAAAAATTGGCAATTTTAAGCTTTTTTTTTTTTATTTACCACATCACAACAACGCATTTTTTCACTATAAGCGGGTGCTCTTGGAACGTAACCCCCACAATAAGTGGGGGTTTACTGTATATCGAACATAAATTAACTATTTACTGTATAATGTTATTTGTATATATTTTGTAATTAAATTAACTACATGCTATATGCACAAAAGTATTTAAAAGGTATTTTAATGACATTGCGTTCAAATACATAGAACTTTTCCACTCTTCTTGGAAGGCTTTCCACAAGATTTTGGAGTTTCTATGGGAAGTTGTGCCCATTAATTCTGTCGAGCATTAATGAGGTAAGGCACTGATGTTTGACCAAAATTCCTTGCTCACAATCTCCTTTCCAGTTCATCCAAAAGTATGAAACACTAAGGGCTCTGTGCGGGCCAGTCAAGTTCTTTCACATCAGACTCATCCAGCCATGTCTTAATGGAGGTTGCTTTGTGCACTGGGGCACAGTTATACTGGAACGGAAAAGGTTCTTCCCCAAACTGTGTCCACAAAGTTACAGTACTGTGCAAAAGCCTTAGGCACTTGAGAAAATTATACTTTAAAGGTGTTTACTACTGGGCAATAGTGTCAAGCTACTGACACAGTATGAATATTACAATAAATGCAAATAACATTCACACAGAATATAGTGGTTTTATATATGACAAAGTGTTCACATAACCACTTCCGGACCTCTTTCCTTACGGGAGATTAATATTACTTGTACCTGGGCTGGCTCAGATATTTCATTATGTTAAACTGTGTGTGTTGCTTTTGGAATTATATAAATCAAAGCAATGACTGGAGGCAAAGAGCAGAAATCTGGAACCAAACCTGTGTTGTTCTAACGGTCACATAAAATATCAACTACTTAAAAAAGAGATACTTTTTATTGCTTTCTTGTTTGTTTGCATTTACTTGTGTTTCTGCTGGCAGAAAGAAACCAAACTGCTGATACAAATAACAATTTGTATAGGCGCCTTCAAACAATTTGTATAGGCGCCTAAGGCTTTTGCTCAGTACTGTAGAAGCGTGTCATTGTCACAAATGTCTTTGTATGCTGAATCATTAAGATTGCCCTTCACTGGAACTAAGGAGTCTAGCCCAAACAAAGAAGCGTGTCCAAATATGTTTGTCCTTATACTGTATATACGATGGTGGCTTTGTGCTTTGCCAAAGATTGCATTTGCATGGATAGATAACTACACACTCATTGACAGTTTTTCGAAATCGCTGACCAAAGCAACAGATCAGAGGGATCCAGGGCTTGTAAATCAGCTCTTGACTGCTATTTGTGAACTGTTCAAAGACGTCATCTGAAAGGCTTAACAACACCCCACAGACTCCCGACAGAAATCCAACAGTCTAAACATATGGACCAGTTGACAAGTCTGAATCCTGTAAAGTGGAAATTATTGACTGTCAGTGAGTGTGATGATGAGCTACAGGGGTAAGGGAAAACCGTGGGAAATAGTTTACAGTCTTTATTTTAATATTCATATTTTCTTTTTCTTTCTTGTTTTTTTTTTTTTTTCTAGTCAAATAGTTGAATGATGCTTCCATTATCTGGATGCCTGATCTGTTGCCTTAATGTACCAGTAGAGCTGGATCCACTAGACAACCAGATCAGTCAAAAGCAAGGTAAATGGACAGGAAAGTTTTAGTCAGGTTTTTTTTGCGACAAAACCAATGTTGGGGTAAGATCTTGTAATATAGGACTCCCTTTCTCTGATCACGTATATAGTGTCCAAACCACTACAACTTCAAGATTCCTGATTCAGTTCATGTCAGTTCAGTTTTATTCATACAGCTGATGTTGTCACAAAGCAGCTTAATAGAATCCAGGTCTGAGACCCTAGTGCACCAAAGGTGACAGAGATGAGGAACAACTCTCTAAAGCAGGAGGAAGAAACTCAAAAAGGAGACCCATCCACCTCTGGTTGGCCCAGAGAGAAAGAGAGAGAGAGTATCTAGGGAAACTAACAATAGAGGAGTAGGTCAGTAGTGGTAGTTTTTGTTTTTTGAGTCTGAGTGAGGTGTAGGCTGAGAGTCCACAGTAGCAGGATCTCGAAAGGAGCTTTTAAACAGCAGTTGCCTTTGAATGGAGGGGGAACACGTGGGGGGTCCAGAGAAGCTAAACCAGTTTAGGACACTTGGGCAAGGAACCCAGCAATTGCAGATCAGGAATTAAGTGGTGACCTGGAGCCCCGCTGATGATCAGTGGCTTCCCTCCGAGAAGATGGTCCAAAAAGTTATGGGACGCAAGAAGAAAACAGAACTGAGACTTTGGCATGCAAGTTGAGACTTTGGCATAGCAGCCTAGATAGAAAGGGGTGTGAAAGGCATGAGAGCATCCTTAGACATTGCTGACCCCCCACTCCACCATCACAAACCTGAGTGAATGTGAGGAGTGGAAGACAAAAGCACCAGCATCCCGTTTTACTAGAATCCTCTGTGTCCACTACCTCTCAGCTCTACACCCTTCATCTAATGGGAAAAAAATAATTATGGAAAGCCTGACTAAACAAGTAGGTTTTCAGTCTAAAAATTGAGACTGTGTTTCCAGAGCTGGGGGGCTTTACATGACACGTTTTTATTGTCCTAATTACAGAAAAGCAAGTGTTATGTGGACAGTACAGCAACCTGGCCAGTTTGAAAGTGTGTCCAAGGCATAACAGGCCTAACTCACATGCACATCCACTCCCTTGCACTCCTTGTAGCCATTTATCACCATAATCCCATATATGTGTAATGCAGGTATATTATAGGATAAAAGGTGAAAGGGGCAATGAGTTGATGTAGAGGTCAGCTCTTTTTAAACAAGCACATGTATGGACGTTAGTTTAACACATTCACGATAATCCCTCCGTTGTAGACGTGGGGAGCCTGTTTGAACATTCATGCATTGGGCCTCCAGCAGCACTTCATTTGCTCTCTCACTTCATGAGTCAAATGTCTCTGAAATGTGTATTTTAATACATACTGAGTGGTAAAGGCATTGCATTCTTCTGAGCGTTGTGGAAGGTTTCTTCAGATTCGGTTTCAAGAGGAATCTCAGGCCGGCGTCCAAAATTTACACACAGTTTCAGAATTTTAAACCCAAAGAAATAATGTAAAGCATTATATTTCTTTAATAATACCAACTGTTACTATGGTCAAGTTAGTCATTTTCATTATGATCAAAGCAGAGTGAGATCTTACAAACAGAAATATGAATATGGGTGTAGAAATTTGAATCAAAAGCATCTTTTCACACATACCTTCCACCAATGAGCTATGAGTGAAATTACACAGGTAAAATTACTTCAGCTATTACCAGCAGTACCTGGTAACTGAACTTAATTATTGACCCTTGGTAAAGATGAATAAAAAGGCTAAAGATTAATTTGATCTCATTAACTGGAAGAGGTAAATAATAATATAATTATTAACTTTTTTTTTTTTTTTTTTTTTTTAACAAAGCCACAAACCACAGTTATTTCCATCCCCAGAAATTCTTATGAAGTAACTGAAGCAATTGATGAAAACATCATTTGTATTTGTATTTCACTTCTTTTTCTCTTACACCTATCTAAGTGTCTGCTGTGACTTCCTGGGAGCCCCTTTTCGAAAAAAGTGTTGAAGTGCATTTTTTGGGGTTTGAGATTTTTTTTAGTAATTTGGTGGGAATGAAGGCAGATGTCACTGATGTAAAGCAAAAATGAAGGCAAAATTAAAGCTGTTTAACTGTAGTATCTGTGTTGAAATTATCATTCCAGTGGAGAGATGGGATTATTTGAATGGAAATGAGTTACCATTGGTTGTTCCTGAAAGCTTTTCTTCAGTTTAAAGGGCAAAAAGTTAATGTGTTCTGAATAACCTTAAAATTGCTGTTTTCTTCATGGTTTTGATCAATGACCCAGGTAGAGCTGGTTTAGTTGCGTCTTTTAGCTCACGGATAGACTAGTAGTCAGTATTGGTTGACAGCACAAGGATTCCCAGTGGCTGAATGATGTATTTGTGTATGATGAATGTAAACATAAGAGTTATATCAAATCACCATACTGATGAGACTGGGGGACCTAAAACTGCTCTACAGAACATTGCACAACATTTCTCAACAACCAACTAACCTTGTGATCCTAAGTTCAGCCCCTGGTGAACCCAAAGCCATCAATTACTAGGAGTGCACAGAGAACATAGTTGGCCTCCCTCTATGTGGGTGGGTTATAATGGATCTTCCCACCACTCATAGTCAGTGTAGAGGTCTGAATTAGTTGCTGTTCTCCTCAAATCATGTCAACTGTCCAATTGTGAAAATAACTACTTGCACCTCTTGTGTCTTGGAGGATGTACACTATATGGACAAAAGTATTGGGACGTGTGACCATTACATCAACAGGGACTTTTAATGACATAGCATTCAAATACATGAACTTTAATATAAAGTTGTATAAATCTTTAAATCAGAAAGGAAAATGCATTATGATTTTGTTTTGTCTTTGACTTTAGAATGTTCTGAAACCTGCTAGGAGATAATCCACATTATACTCCAGTTTCAAGCTTTTAGGCTTCCATGATGAAGCCCCTGGCTCTGAATGTGTATTGAACCTTCCAGGTTGAAGCTATTATGCTGAGGAACATTCTTAGCCCCTTCTTTACGATTGGGAAGGCTATTACAGAAACGGCGGAGGCTTTGTACGATGGCAGGCGAAAGCGTGATCTCCTTGTTTGCGCTGACATGTCAGTGGCAGCGGCTTTTTGAGTGTGCACGGTGCACATATGGAGCGTTCAAAGGTCTGTGTGATGTCCCTGGAACTTCTGTTGAGCTTCCCACAAAGACGACACACAAACATACACACACACACTTTCTTTCTCTCTCTCTCTTTCTCTCTTTCTCTCATGCACACACATACACACACACACAGGGCGCAGTCAGAGCCTTTAAACATCGTTGAGCTTCATACTGTGATCTGTGCTAGTTAGCCTGTGTGATGTTATTTATGGATGGCGCCAGGTGAGGACCGAACAGGATGTCACTGGCACGCATTGTCAAGTTTCAGAAGCAACTGTGTGGGAGACGGTATGTCAAATAAGTCACATAAGCATATATGCACGTCTCTACACTCGCTCCTTTTACAGGAAAAGATTCGTCAGGAATCTAATTTACACCATATCTCCTTATCGCAAACATCAAACATCAGCCAAGACATGAAGTTTGCTTCTTTGGTATTGCACTGGAGCTACAAGGGAAACGTAGCTTACACGTAAAAGATGCTTATTCCATTTAGCATCATGCAAACAGTTTAAATATTTGGTACTTGTGATTCTAAGGTCAGACCCTGGTGATTCCAAAGTCATCAATTACTGGTAGTTCAAGAGAACATAATTGGCCTCCCTCTATCTGGATAGTTATAATGGATTTCCCCACCACTTATAATCAGTGTAGAGGTCTGAATTAGTTCTCCTCAAATCGTGTCAAATGTCCAATGATACTGTGTTGGTTGCTGGGGCACAGTAGCGCTGGAATAGGAAAGGGCCTTCTCCAAACTGTGTCCACAAAGTTGGAAGCACAGCGTTGCCCAAAATGTCTTGGTATGCTGAAGATTGCCCTTTACTGGAAGTAAGGCGAGTAGCCCAAACCCTGAAAAACAGGTGTATTCTAATATTTTTATCCATATAGTGTATATTCTGGCCATCACCTTCCCTACTTTGTAACAGTGTATGACAGAGTGAGACTCATTATTCAGATGTTCTTATCCACAGAGACAATTGAATAAAATTATACATGTAGGAGACTTTAGGAGACTTGCCCTTGGTGTAGCGTGATGTGCTTGTAGGGGCAAGGGTTCGTGCCACAGTCTGCTATGTGGTGTTACCCACTATGCTATTCAGACCACACCTATCATCTCCTACCCCAACCTGGCATCAGAGACCCCCTTTTTAACTCAGAAAGAAAAATGCATTACTATTTTGTTATGTCTTTGACTTTAGAATGTTCTGAAACATGCTGGGAATTAATCACACCATTCCACCATTCCTATAGCAGCTTGAGTAGGCCACAAATGGTCCTGTGATCAAATCTGGCTTTGAAATGAACCTGGTTTGAGCAACTGCTTCATTGCCCGTCGTTCTTTGTATACTCGTGTCAGGCTGATGTAAATCATGTGTGATTGCTACTTCCTCCCATGCTCTTTCTCACACATAGCCCACATTGTTTCATTAACTCTCTCCATCTTACATACACACACACACACACATACAAAAACAGGAGTGGAGTGTGGGTTGGAATATATGGGGTGGAGGACACTTTCGTCTCTTCCCTCAGTGGTGTTTTGATTAAAAGTCTGTTGAGTGCGAGAAGCGTGTTCTTGGCTTACACTACATGCTAACAATTTCTCAAATTGGAGCATTAGATAAAGGTGATACTGATCCCAGTCTCCACATCCGGCTAATGTTAACCATTGCTAATAGATCATTTTACATTAAGAAAATAAGGCACAACACACTAAGGTGATTAAAGTCTTGGAATATTCAGTGAGAATCACAGCTATCACTACAAGCTCTAGCTAAATTGCACAGGGGCTCAGAGACGGTTGTAAAATAGGTAAATTGTAATACCCCCTGTCCAGACAGAAATAAGATACTGGTGTGATATGACTACCACCCTCCTCAGCTGTCAGACAATAGAATAATTCAGCACCAACATATTATATAGCAGTCAAACCATTAAAACATTAAAAGCACCTGCCTAATATTGTGTAGGTTCCCCTCGTTCTGCCAAAATAGCTCTGTCCCATCAAGGTGACTCCAAAAGGCCTCTGAAAGAATCAGCACCAAGATGTTAGCAGCAGAAGTCCTGTAAGTTGTGGGCTAGGGCCTCCATGGAGCGGATTACTTTGTACAGCGCTAAGATCCAGGCAATTTGGAGGCCAAGTAATCAGCTTAAACTCTTCCTCAAAGCGTTCCTGAACAGTGTTTGCATTGAGGGAGGGCACATTATCCTGCTGAAAGTGCACACTGCCACTAGGGAACACCCTCACCATGAACTTGGTGTACTTGGTCTGCAGCAAAGTTTAGGTAGCTGGTCCATGTCAAAGTAACATGCACAAGAATGCCAGAAGGTTTCCCAGCAGCATTGCCCAGTGCATCACACTGCTTCCACCACCTTTTCTTCTTTCCTCAAGGCACCGTGTTGCCATCTGCTCTCCAGGTAGGTGATGCAAATTCACCTGGATATCCACATGGTTCATTAGACCATTATTCCGTAGTCGATGCGGCTCAGATGTGACAGTACTGGCCTCCGAAGGGGGGTAAGGAGAAACCACCACTTTACTCAGAGTCAAAGGGGGCCTCCCATCATGACCGGGCCGTCCAGGTCCCCCTGATCACTTGGGAGGGCGCCCCCGAGGACGAGGTGCCAGCTGTTCCAGCCGGTTATGGTGAAACTCCTCCCTTAGCTCCCGACTGAGCACCTCTCCAGCCGTGACCCAGCTCCACTCCTCAGGACCATATCCCTCCCAGTCCACCAGATACTGCAGGCACCCGCACCTCCTCCGAGAGTCCAGGAGCTGACGCACCCAGTAAGTGGGGGACCCCTCAACCTCGACAGCTGCGTGGAGAGTTGGTTGTACCTCCCCTTCATCTAGTGGACCCGGGACAGCTGGCCTGAGCAGAGAGACATGCAAGACGGGGGAGACATGCATTTGTGGGAGTAACTTCAACTTATAAGAGAGAAGGTTAACCTGACAAAGTATTTAGAAAGGACCTACAAACCGGGGGGAGAATTTATGAGAGGGCAAATCTAACCTGAGGTCCCGAGCGGAGAGCCAGACCCGATCACCTGTCCGGAAGTCCGGCGCCTCTCTCCGTCACCGGTCGGCCTGTCTTTTGCTCTGGTTAACCACTCTGGTGATGGAGGTGTGTGCTCCCTCCCACACCCGTTCTGCTCTCCTGTACCATCTGTCCACTTGTGGTATATTGGATGGCCCAGCATCCCAAGGCCTTCACCCTCTCAGCTTGGTAGCAATGTGTGAGGGAGGAGATCAGGTTAGAAGGTGCAATTATACATTGTTAAATTGGGAAAGAACATCTCTGGAACAGCAAAACCATGTCTATATCTCTATTACTTATTTATGAACATATGCGACCACTGTAGTGGAGCCTCAGACATGCACTTGCACAAAGCCTTCTAGACCGTCTGAACTCAAATAGCCCTCCTGGTGCTGACAGAGCAAAGAACAATCTGAAGTCAAGGTGAGAAAATATAACAGCAGGAAAAGAGCAGTGTGGTGAACCCCCAGTTAGGTGCATGTGGCGTGGGGGGGGGGGGTTGAGACTTGGTCAGCAAGGTCAATGTGTGTAAGCATAGTTAAGAATGGAAAGAGAAGAGAAATGTATGAGAACCAACATGGGCTTTACTTGAAATGGGCTGGTTCAGTCCCGTTACCATGGCGACAAACACATTATACACACGCTCAACAAGAACGAGTGAAGTTTTCTGATAATGAGAGCCAATTTGCTGCCGTTTGGAGGGAACGACTTTGGAAAAAGGCACACATTACCACACACACACACACACACACACTCACGCAGTAGTGTGGTTCCCATTTGATTTCCACAAAGAGTGTAAATCCTGACATTCTGTACTAGTTTGCTTTGGGATGGGTGGTCCAATACTTGTGCCCCTAATTAACACCAAATTCATCCTCTCTTTCTTTTTCTGTGTCCTGGTTTCTCTCTCCCTCTCTCTCTCTCTCTCTCTCTCTCTCTCTCTCTCTCTCTCTTTCTCTCTCTTAATCTCTCTCTCACTCTTCTCTCTCTCTCTTTCTTTGATTTGTTACTTTGTTTCTCTTGACATCATTGTTTCTCTTCTTTATTTTCTCTCATACACTTTTTCTCTTTTTTCTCCTTTGTTTTTCACCTTGTCTCTCTTTTACTATTTTTTTACTCGTTTACTATTTTTTCTCTTTTCTCTCATTCTTTCGCTCAGTCTTTACATCTTACTCTCTCTTTTTGATTTATTTTGCTTTGTTGATCTCTTTTTTCTCATGCTCTTTATTTCACTTTTCATATTTCTTTCTTTCTTTCTTTCTTTCTCTCTCTCTCTTCCTAACCTGTTTTCAGTCTGCATTATGTATATTTAGTAAATATGGATGATTTGCATTTAAACTGAGAGAGTTTGTGTGTATGTGTGTGTGAGAGAGAAAGAGAAAGAGAGAGAGAGACAGACACTCTTGGGTCTTAACAGCTCTAATTAAATCCTGTGTGTTGTCTGCAATTTGAAAAGATGAATCCCCCCAAGTGCCGTCCAATTTTCCAGCATTTGCACACAACTCGGCACTCATAAATAATTCCGACACTCCAGCACCCGCGACCCACAACAAACGACGGCCGACTGTTCTCTACACCCTTCTTCTCCGAGAAAAGGCACGAACCGGCTTAAAGCTGAAGCCGAACGCCTCTGATCAGGCATTATGTGACCGTCACAGCTCTGGCCTCGGCCCATGTGCGCGGTCTGTGGTGCAGTGGGCGCCGTTTTTGGCTGACGTTGGCCACATTTGGCTATGTTCACATTACAGGGCTGAAGTAGCTAAAACTTTTTGTGCTGAAGGCCTGTGCTTCTGGTTTGTGGCTTTGATTTTTGCTACAACGAGGGATTGTCCTACAAACACTTTATATA
>JBBIGA010000002.1:3459207-3465069 GCA_037576975.1 Alestes dentex | reverse complement strand
AAGAGAGGAAGAGGTATATATATATATATATATGTGTGTGTGTGTGTGTGTGTGTGTGTGTGTGTGTGTGTGTGTATGTATTTTTAGTTAGCTATATTTTTCAGATCCAGTGCTTTCCAAAAAATATTTGCCACTGTGGCCTCAGATGCCCATGTCAAACTGGTTCTTAACAATGAGTTAAATGTTTCCCCTTGCATTTCTAACACATTCAGTTCATTCCTATTCTGTCTTGTGGTGTATTGAGGAGGAAGGCTAAGATTGTAGATGGGATCTAATGTGGTGGCTCCTGTGAGGTGGAAGTAATGTTTCTTATGCTAATGTTTTCTTGATACACAGGAAGTGCCTGACCAGTATTACCATCATTTATGGCCATACATGCATGTACCAGTGTGTTAATCAACTCTTACATAATACTTCCTGCTGCAAAATACATATGGAATAATATTACACATTGAAAATATGAGATGAAAACACAATTTCTCAAGTGTCATTCCATATATTCAAAGTTTCTTTTTGAATATATATTCAGACTCAACACATATTCAGACTCAAGCTTTATATATATATATATATATATATTAGGGCTGGGCACATTAACATGTTATTATCGCATTAACACATTATTTACTTAACACCGACAATTATTTTATCGCACGTTAACGCAGGTTAGCCTTTTATTTTGAAAGTTAGTTGTTTTTTTGTGCTCGTAAGTGTGCACAGCACGCAACTATGTGCATAAACATATATTCTGTGTCTATGGCTCTAGGTCTTGGCTGGTTTTCGAAAACAAAAGTATTGGGGCATCTGACCATTACATCAACAGAAACTTTCATGACACTGCATTCAGATACATAGACTTTCATATGGAGTTGGTACCCCTTTACAATTGCTATAATAGTTCCGCCCCCCCGTGCTCTCGACTCTGAAGGGAACTTGTTTTTCTGTAACAAACTAGATAAAACGTGAATGCCCTGGCATTGGCAAATAGCTTTGGTTTAATATTTGATTTGATTACATTCATCTTTAAGTTGAGATTTACAGAAACAGTTGAACTGCAGCTGTGTAACTGTGTTAAAGGGAACACTGCTGTTATGAATCGGCCAGTGGCCGGAAGAGGCCGCTATTGTTTAGTTTTGTTTCTGGGACTTTTATTTTGAATCTGGGTGTATGTTGTGTCTTTAGTCACTGTCAGCTGTCTTGTATTTAGTTAAAGTGATTGTGTTTTATGACTGATTGTGTTTTATGACTATGTCTGAGTGTGTTTTGTATTTAAGTTGCAAGAGTTCATGTATTCAGTTGCTGTTCAACCCTCACATTTACCCTCACACTACCCGCACCTTATGTGTCTACTGTTTAGTGTGCTTTTGGTTAGGCCCTTGTGCCTTTTGTTTTGGTTATGTGTAGAGTCTGTGTCTTTTTGTATTAAAAAACATCTAATGGGACCTGAATTTGTGCCTTGCCTCACTTCCCCGTGCCGCTAGACGTGACAACTGCTATGAAAAAGCTCCTCGTTTGTTTAAAGTTTTTGCAAACCAAATGTTCTTGTACTTTTGTTCATATAGCAGTACTTTAAAAATAAAAGTGTGCAATATGCTACTTGAATAAATTATTACATTTTGCGTATAGCAATGCGATTAATCACAAATAAAAAAGTTAATCATTGCCCAACATTTATATATATATATATATATATATATATATATATACATAATATACATAATATATAAACCCTTTGCATACTGCTTTCCACCCAACATGGCATCCTTCCCATCCACCACCTGACCCTACCCAAATATTTACAGAGTGGGCCACAATTAACAGCAGTGCACCTACTGCGGGCATCAGGGTTGTAAAGGGCTTGCTGCCTGCCAGCTCTGATGTGTGTCAAAGCCTCTCCATGATGTTTATATTTGTGGGTTTGATCGGCGGCCATAACCAGGGGTCATGTGATCTTGCCTCACACTCTGATTGGAGGTCAGCTGCTTAAGTGCTGCGTTGTGTTTACAGTGCAGCTAACATTGGCGTGCAGTGCTAATCTGATGTGTATGCGTGCGTTCGCCACAGCACGTGCCAACGCTAACATTAATCCTGATTAATCCCCATTACCCGCTAAAACGTGCTCTCTCGTCTAGAGCCGCCCGTCTAACCTTCCACGCCTCCTCGTCGCCCAGCCGAGCGGCGGCAGCTAATCAGTTAGCACAAATAAACTTCTCATTGAGCTCTCTCAATTTCTGTGCAGGAATGAATAAAAAGACTAGTAATTCTGTCCAGGATATTTTTTTAAAATCTCCTCTAGTTTGTAAGCAGAATGACTTTGAAGTCACGAGTTAATGTTTACTTTTTACTTTTTTTTCCCTGAGTCTTTATGAAATAGATTAAACGACGACAGCCTCTGTCGTTTTGTGGCGTCTTTGTCTCCAGGCGGGCTGAATGTGGTTTTGTGTTGGGTAAACAGTTTATAATGAAAATGGGTGGGATGTGGGGAGAGGAGGGTTGGAGGGTCTGGGAGAAACTGCGCAGAGGTTTTCCAAACGTGGACTCACTGGAATTCACCTTGTTGATGCCGCGGAATGCCTGCTTCCCCAGACTCCCTCCCTGCCTCACTCTCCCTCTTCCCTCTCTGACAGTATTTTCTCTGTTCCGCTTGGCTTCCATTAATATAGAGCCCATCTGGCTTTCCAGGGGATATTTAAACAGAAACCCCATCAAGTCCCAGTCAAAACCATATGCCGCTGCTTCTACTGTATAGCGTGGAAGAGGAAAAGCATTTAATCAGCAGTGATTGAGAAGTTAAAGACTGTGTGTGCAAGGCATATGGTCTGGGCCATTTTACATTGGCGATCAAACTGATTGGGGTACTGATAAAACCCAGGAAAATGGTGGAAACCTTGCTTGAATAGGACTAGGACCATTTCTGTCCCTGAAGGGCTGAATGGTTTGCAGTGAGAAGGTCTTCCTTTCATGAATCCCCACTGTAAAGTCTTAGCAGTCTGTGGTCTGTTGGCTTTACCCCGACAGAGTGGAAGATGCTGTAGAAGTGTTATGGAGCAAAGATTTAGCCTACTTAGTTAAACTGATCAGGGTGCTTTGCCAAAATCAGTAACCCACCATGGATAAATGAATGAGGTGTATCATACCCCATGTAGGGTGGAAGCTCCACTGGGGAACCTTAAGGTTGAGATATCCCCTCCAAGTGATCTCATCTGGAAAGCTCCACGGCTGCTAGGAAAACAGAACCATTCACTGCTCTCCATACCAGACAGACTCCAAAACATAGTCGAGTCGGGAGAGGGAGGTTAAAAGCGATATTGATGGGTGGGCAAGGCAGAGGCAACAATTGTCCAGGGATGCCAGGTCACTAAAGGCATTGCTCTGCAAGCAATGCTGCCTGCTATGAAGTACAGATATAAATCATAGGCTCTTATTTACAGCATCAGTAGGTATCCTGTTAACAAAGAGCTAACCTTGCCAAGAGGAAACGTGTCTCCTTGGAGAAAAGAGTTTCTAGTTTTATAATAGCTCAGCCACCAGCCTTCAGAGCTGAGGACTATGTTGGAGTCCCATCGAGGTCAATTTATGCTAGGGGTTGGTGTTGCAGTGGATAATTTTACTGCCCTCCATGCAACAGACATGTGCATTGATTCTCTAATCGAATAAGCTCACCATGCTAAACCAGTAAGAGTCTTCCAGCAAGCACTTACGTTCCATTTGCCTACATCTGCTCTGATGGGTGCTGGACGCATTATTTACCAGAGACAGAGGCTTTGACATCCACCCACTATCCACATAGCCTCCAAGTAATTAGGCCTAGGCCTCTGCAAGTAAGAAGTAAGTAAAAAAAAACAGCCCCCAGCAAGCCCCCCTCCTAGCTTATTGGAGAAATGGACTCACATGACTGATTCAACTGTTAGTGACTCTGGATGAGGGAATCTGCTGAATATAGGCATGTAAATGATTTTGTTATATGTTATACATGAAGATGTATCAAAACGAGTTTAACAGCTCTGTGGCAGGGCAATGACAAAACAAGTATTTTTCCTATACTTTCTGAAGACCTCCAACAACAGTTTTATCCCATTTATCATAAAAAGACCCTTCTACGTTCCCACCAGAACATTCTTTGTAATTGTAGGTACTGTCCCTATATAGTCCCTGGGGTATATTCAAATGAGACCACCTCTGACAGAATACCATGTCCTGTCCTCGTGTTGTATTTTAGCATTGTGTGAAAACTTTTTTTTTTTGTTTTTTTTGTTTTGTTTTTGTGTGTGTGCGCTTAGTAGTGTTTTTGAGTAGTATTTTTTATATGAGGCAACTCTGATAGTGGGACAACTTGTGGCGTGAAGTGGAGTGACTGATGAAAGCAAATTGTTCCAGCTACTGTGTGGTGCAAATATCTAAGCACTGGCTGGGAGATCCCTATGTGTAGCAGAGTCACGCTACAACTCTATATTACACTGGTTGAGGCGGCCAAATATGGACAGGATTCCGGTAAGAGAATCAGGAATTGGAGAAGAGATTCTTCACAAAGATGCATTTATTGAACTTTGGGTTGTCATCTGCACCAATTATTGGCAGTGATATCTGTATTAATGGTCTAAAGGACAATAAAGAAATATAATCACAACCATATTCTGAGAACCATTTACATTAAATTAAACATACGTGAATAAACACTGTTTAAGCAATCAAGTCTGCATCCTTAACATTTATAGCAACCTATCCAGTGCAAATAGGCATAATATAGTTGTGCAATGACGCATTATTAATGTAAACACAAGTGTGACGCAGTATAATAATCCTGACGATGCTAATGCTAATTAGAGGCCGCTACAGCGCTCAAACTCGTATATTGTAACCGAAAACAATTGTGGGGATCAATAACACCGTATACCAGATGAACATACACATGCAGATGTACTTACATTAAAGCATAAACGCATTATACAGAACATAGGCAGAGACGTGCAGAGATGAGCCTTCACTGAATGGTCCTTCTGCGTCACACTGAATCAGTCCGCATGGACAACAACTCTAGTTCCCGGGACAGGCTTTCGTACACTATGCCTGGTGACACCACAGCCATCTGTTAGCTTAAGTATATGATTCATTCTCTCAGCATCATATAATAGAGACCTAACTAGCTGATGGAATAGGACCAAATTGTGGAGAGGAACTGGGCAAAAAAAAGTTGCTGCTTTGGGAAAATGTTACGAAGATTGGCAGGTGCAAGGTTAGAGACACTTAAAGGCCTAGAGGCACATGTTCTCAGTCGATAGGTAGCTCAGCCTAGACAGACTCAAAAAACATAGTCTGGTCAAGAAGGACAAGCTAAAAGTCTGCAGTGCAAGGTTCAGAACACACGGAGGGGTATGTTCTCAGTTGATAGGTTCCTCAGCCTCCTGCCAACCCCTCTTAGGGTTCATTCTCCTTGGGGGAAGTGACAGTTCTGTGTCCTTGTCAGACATGGCTGGAACTCTATAGAGCATGGCTTCAGAGATAAGCCCACCTCTGTCAGCTCCAGCGCTGGGAAAGACCAGCCAGGCCTGAGCCTCTGAGAACATCAGACCAGCAGAGCATCAATGGCACACTCAGTCTGGCACACTCCTCCTCGTCTCCTCAGCGCTCTCCACGATTCCATTCCTCCTCCTTCTGTTTGCTGAGGAAATAGCAGCTGTTCTGATTCGTGCATGATGGAATAGTTGCTAGGTTACTCTCTCTTTGTGCACAAAAAAAGATAACCCTTGACCCCCCATCCAAGATAAGCTCAGAGGAGTCTTCCTGTACTTGTTCATTACTCTGGAATAGTGCCAGCTCAACTGATGCTTTCATCAAGCCTCTTTTACATAATAATAATAATAA
>JBBIGA010000002.1:3454207-3456707 GCA_037576975.1 Alestes dentex | reverse complement strand
TTAGAATTTTTGAAAAAATGCTTCATGGGACAGCTGGTGGCCTAGCGGTTAAGCATTTTCCAGTGTGATCAGAGCATCCTGAGTGTGCTGTACTATGGTGTGTTCACACATGACTGTAAGGGGCCACTTTACTTACTTACTCATTTAATGGACACTAGAGAGTAGAGGACATACAGGGGGCATGTATATGTATACTGTGAGCCCACAAAAGCATTTCCCTACTTAGAAAGAAGCATGGATTTATGTTCGCTGGGGCTTGAAGGTCATGCCACTTTTCTGTTCTAAGTCTGCTCCTTCTGTATTTTGCTTCAGTCTGCTGAGCAAGCCACATATTCGTCACTCTCTCACTTTATAAATAAACTCTTTATACCGGTATCTGTTGGTCTCTTACTCTGCTCGGCTGTGCCATCACCACGGCCGTGCTCAATTTCCCCCCTTCAGACTGACCCCGTCTGCGGCCTGGAGACTCCAGCCCATGCCTTTCCTTCGCTCCACCTCTTCATCCATCTCTGTTCATCTCTCCTCTGTTTATTTGTCTCCCCGGCTCGTGGATTTGCTTTTTTGGAGACAGATGGCAGGGGCCGAGGTCTGCCCGCCGGTTCCACCCAAACAAATAAATGACCGAAAACAAATATAACAAATACATTCGGGATTCCGACAGGCAAAAAAAAAAAAAAGAGAGAGCTCAGAGGGGAAAGCCATATGTTTGGGCGTATTCCTACAGGAACTCTGGAACCAGCTGTCATAGTGCAATCAATACACACATCAAAAACAATCGAGCTCCATCACGCTGCAATCATGCTGGAGACCTGACACTGCCTGTCTTCTCCGAAGGGCTAACCTGGGGATCCTTGACCGTTTCTCTAATAAACTCCGTAAAGCCAGACGGCTGGACAGCCCCTGCTTCTCTGCCCCGGCGTAGGCGTTCTGCTCACAACACAATCTGGATGGCTTGGCAAGAGCCAACTTATGCCTAGCAAAAAAAAAAAAAAAATGGAAACAGGCCCTTTTTTTCTCATCCTATTATGAAGCACAGCTTTGTCCAGAGAGAAATTGTGACCGAAATGGACGGCAGCTTTTTTTTTTTTTTTTTTTTTTTTTTGGTGTGTGGAACGAATTATGAATGTGCTGGATGATTCATAGGCCATCTTTCAACTTTGATCCTGTTAATAAATGGAGACGGAAATGACGGTATTGTCCAGGTGTTTGGTGAACTTGATGCATTGAATACATGAAATATTGGATTTTTTTTCCTCCTTCCTCTTTTTTCTTTGATCCTCAATGGAAATATTAAATCAGGTATTAATGTAGGAAAATGAAAAAAGCAAGCTTAAGTAAGACTTGAGGGGTGAAGGTGGGTTAAAGAAACAAGGGGAAAAAGAAAGAAAGAAAGAAAGAGAGAAAGAAAGAAAGAAGGAAAGAAAGTAAAAAAGCGTAGAAACAGAGACAGGATTAGTGGCAGTGATTGAGTGCTTCTGAAATAGACTCGCATTTTTCCTCTCAGAACAGAGGACGACCGTCAACCACAGGGCGCGGCAGTGTCACCAGTCGAGAGTGTGTGTGTGTGTGTGTGTGTGTGTGTGTGTGTGTGTGTGTGTGTGTGTGGGTGTGGGTGTGTGGTGTACACAGCATTGATCATGTCGTATGTCTGGGTTCACGGGCCAGAGACAGAAAGTGAAGGATGGTTTGGCAGATGAAGCTGAAAGTGCGGCTTTGGTTTGGAACAATATGGCTTTACCACAATTCCATATGTCCACATAATCACCTCTTTTTTCTCCTCCACTCACTCCCTCGTTCACTCTTTTTTTACTTTCCTAATTCCTTGTTCTTCGCCGGCTTCATGCCGTAGACCTCGGAATAGTTTTCCCTACATGAAGGGGTATTTATGTCACGCACAATTGTGGCTTAAAGACTGTAAAGTCGGGGACACACTTTCTCTCAGCTGATCCATCGTGTTGTCATGTGACAGTGAAGCAATCACTGTGTTCACTCAGCAGAGTTTGTTAGATAGTGACCTGAGTGGGGAAACTGTGGGACAGTCATCCAAATTATTGCTGAGAATGCAAACATAATGGTCTGTCTCATTATATGGTTATTCTGTAGTACACTATCGTGTAAACGTAAAGCTCTTTTTATAGTCCTCATGATGTCGGCTGCTAATAGGCACCTGAAGATACTCCACTGTAAACAAATATACATACATTCATATAGTATAGGCAGCTCATGACCTAGTGATTAGGGAGTTTGTCCTGTGACCAGAAAGTCATGGGTTTGAATTCCAGGACTGCTAGTGGCACCTCTGAAGGACCCTTGAGCAAGATACTGTCCCCACACACTGCTCCCTGGGTGCTGCGTTCCTGGCTGCCCGCTGCTTCACTTGGTGAATGGGTTAAATATGTTAAATGCAGAGAAAGAATTTCACGCTGTTCACACTGTGTGTTGTGGTGTGTTCACGTATGACAAATGGTCCCTTTGCACTTATATATATACAAACAATCCA
>JBBIGA010000002.1:3434886-3450176 GCA_037576975.1 Alestes dentex | reverse complement strand
CCTGCTTCACTTGGTGAATGGGTTAAATGCAGAGGAAGAATTTCGTGCTGTTCACACTGTGTGCTGGGGTGTGTTCATGTATGATCACTTTCACTTCACTTATTGATGTAAAAATTATTGGTGATTACCCATTACTACATTTTACTGTATTTTTATTACCAAAAATTGCACTAATTTATTACTGTATTTACCTGTTTATACCAAAGAAAACGACAACGCATACAAAAGAAAATGCCCGTGCATGAATTACAGTACAGTCTGTATGGGCTTACCTTTATATTATATTTATAAGGGTAATGTATTAAACTGAGCTTAAAATGAAATTATATTTGGGGCATATTTGGGGCATATTTAGGGTTTATACTATAAAAATAGGCATTTTTAGGCATTTTTTAAAAACTAAAAACAACACGATTTTTCACTATATGCAGGTGCTCTTATAAAACCCCTGTAAAAAGCGGGGGATTACTGTACTTTACATCCCTTATCCCTACACACTTATGATGCTTAGTTTATAGGGCAAGAACAGTCTTAAAAGCTCAATTTTGATTGGCTGCTCTTAACTGGCCTTGCTAATTCATGTTATGTTTAACATGAATGCGTGGAGTTCACTGCTGACATCACATAAACAATGAAAAAAATTATAAACAGGCTGTTTTGAGTCTTTGTTTTCATGTGTAAACAATATAGTAGTATGGTGTCACTTAAAAATCCGCTTTATTTATATAGGGACCTTTGCAAAAAGTATGTGTGTATGTGTGTGTGTGTGTGTGTGTTGAGGTGTAATGCCAAAGTCCCTATCAGGTTAGAATATGAATTCATATTAGTCCGGATAAACAATCCCCGCTTCCCTTTCTTTTTACACCCCCTAACCCTCTTTCTTTATCCCTCCCTTTCTCTCTCTCTCTCTCTGTCTGTCTCTCTCTATCATATTACACCACAAAGATTAATTTGTTTAAGATGAGCCTAGTACTTTAACTGACCTTGAAAGAAACTGAATTTTCCTTCTCCCTCTCTCTCTCTCTCTCTCTCTCTCTCTCCATCTTATCTTCCCGTTGCCTGATAAGCTTCACTTGGCAGGTGTGCAAGAGAGAAGAAAAAAAAGTTATATTTTCCCTCGTTTGAAAAATACAACGCTAGCATGCAGGCCATTTACCATCGCTGTAGGTTATTTTGGAGAAGGGGGAGAAAAAATACACCCTCTGGCTGTACAGAGCACTCCAACATGAGCCCTTTTTTTGCTCAGTGGCCCATCATTCAAAGCCAGCGAGATCGACTTGTTTTGCAAAATAAGTGTCTTAGTGTGTTAGCATGCTGCTGTGGACCAAGACTGGATGGAAAAGGAGGAATAGAGTCGATGAGGGCAGTGAGGTACTGATACGAGGCATGGATAAATATATGTGGGAGAAATTTCATCACACAGCTATTTCAACACTACAGGCATGTGGAGAGGTTTGTCTTTTGCTTAATTGATTGCAAATCTTAGCACAGATGGAGATTCATATTAGCACAGCTCAGTGGAGGGGTCAATCTCAAGACCAGTGAAGTCACAGCAGTGAATTTAGTGTTTCTCTAGTCTGGTAGGTTTCATTGCGCAGTGTAGAAAAGACCTTAAAAAACCTCAGATGTGAGAAATGGCCACTCAAAGCTAACGAGCACAAGTGATATAAAATAGTGCTACAACAAAAGCTCTGAGCTCTGTTATCAGTGTTCAGGTCTGTAATCATTGGTTATAATAAACAAAGAAATAATGAACCGCTTTTCAGGGAATTCTTCAGTAAAGTTTGGACCATATTTTGGAAGTCTATAGATTATTCTGGAAGTCTATGGATTATTTTGGAAGTCTATAAAAGACTAAGGCACCTATGCAGTCTCAGTGTGTGATAGTGTGTTTCTGCTTGCCAAGTTAACATTAGAATAAATGCAAACAAAGAAAGCAGTAAAAAGTGTCAAGATTTGTTTTGTTTGTAAAAAAGTAGTTGATATTTTGAGAGCTGGTGAGGAGAACACAGGTTCGGTTTCTCCTCGGTTCCTCCAGCCGTTGTTTGGATTGTGAAACTCCATCAGCAGCTCCTGATATAATGTAGTGAAGGACTGATTGAGTCAAACCAGGTTTCTGATGAAACTACAGTAATACTGGACTTCCACCAGGAACACACTGATATACTGAACATAAAATCCTTATATACTGTATAATTGTATTTGTAATTATTCTTTTTAGATCTATTCTGTCTATTTAGTAATATTAATGTGAAAAACACTGCTTATCTTAGCAGTTTTTACATTTGATTTCCACATGTCTAAAAATTTTGCACAGTACTATACAAACACATTCAAAGGAATTTAACTCACCACTGGCAGCTAGACCTCGACCATTCTGGCCATTCTGAGAAGTTTAGGGGGCCTGATACTATTGCACTGTTGTTGTTTTCCACTTAGAAACAGGAAATCTGACCAGTAGATATAAGATCATTAACTAAAAGTGACTTGTTGGATAGTGATCGGATAACCAAAAACTGCTACCTTTAATGTGCAGGAAGGATTCTAAGGTTTATGTGGAATCTGTTGTAAGCTGGACTGATTAACCATGTAAATTAATGGACCCCTCTTTTTTATTTTAAATAGGTCCCAGGCCTTCTAGAGAGCAGTCATTAGTAGCAGCATTTTTATTGCAAGGACCTTGTAGGTCTCAGCATGAGCTGTTGTCGCTGCTGGTGTTCAGTGGATGTGCTGCTTTCTGTTGCTGCTTGTGTACAGGCGTAGGGCTAGGTTTGGTCCATTCTGGGGGTGGGATGTTATTGTGTACTGCAGCTTCCATCAGTTGATGCTGCTCCATTAGTTTTAAAGGTTGTGCTTTTACAGGTGGGTATTGGAATACTTTTGAACCAACTTTATATTGAGTGTAGGCTGTTCATTCCAAGAGGTTCTCTGAGTCCCCAAAACTCCATTGCTTGCATATATACCACATGTGGGTTGTCCAGTTTTGGCTTCTTCACCCAAATAATGCACGGTATTGTTGGTAGGGAATAACACTGTTCCATATTACGCACTGTTTGGTCACAGGGATCATCATTTCAAGACCTACATAGTAAGCTACAAAAAGCCATTTAAGATTCAGTCTAAACCTGACTGTGACATGACCTTCTAGTTTGGCACACATTGGTTGGCTGCTTCCATTAATACCCTATTTTCACTCCTTAGTCACCAAAATAACCTGGTGGGAAGAGGTTAGGCAAGGTAAGAATAGATGTCACAAGACATCTCAGAGGGGGAACTTATTGAAGATATGAGGTAGTTATTTCATACAGGGAAAAAAAAATCTGTCACCGAAAAGGTGGAAAAAGTGGCACTTTGTGATGGGTGTCGTTACTATATTGTCAAATGCAGTATTTCAGTGGGCTCTTTGCGGATTAGATATCCCAAAACCTGCGCGCTGAAGCCTCTGTCAGCCGCTGTCACTGATCTCCTCATTCTCTCCTTCCTTCAGCAGATTCCTTGGCTCTGTTCGCTTCATACCCTTTTTCTCCCCAGCCCTCCCTTCTCCTTTTGTGCAGGTGACAGGTCCGAATTGGTTGTCACAGAGAGGTGTCACAGAAAGGCAGCCACTACAGCTGGAGGATATGACCGGATTCTTACACATAGTCTTAACTCGGCTGCAGGTGTGTGTGGAGTGAAAGAGAGAGAGAGAGAGAGAGAGAGAGAGCAAGAGAGACCATGTTCTGAAGCAAAAACTAATCTCAGCAGTTTCTTCTGATCTGGACCCAGCATGTGGAATAAGAATGAATGTGGATTGGTCTATTATTTTAAAGGAATGGTCTGGCAAATAACATCAACCCCACAACTTCAGTGTCAGTCAACTGAGTCATGGGGTTGGTAGTAGCTTAGTGGGTAAGACACGCGCCTGTAAACCCGATGACCACAAAGTTGCAGGTTCAAACTCCCCCACTCAGTGTCTCCAGGGGGAGTGTCCTGGAAACTAATGACTGTAAGACTGTCCCTGTAACTGTAAGGCCAATGTGATGGAGGCTTATACCCCACTGATTTACACACTTAGCCTTAGATCTACTACATGGCTTTTATCCCTTTGAGGCAACCACCGGCGACTTTGCGAGAAACTATGTTTTCTAATCTCTTTACTCAAAGTGGGAGGGAATGTCTGCAATAAATTCAGGAACTGATCCCGTTCTTCTGCAATGTTCCAGATAGGTTTGTAACTATATGAGTGTTAACTCTAGGTAACATGCTAAAGAATGACAATTTACAAAAATTTTACTAAAACAAAACAATATGCATATATTGCAGGGCTGCCCTGCAATGGACTGGTGACCTGGTGACCATGGTGTTCCTCTGATTTTTGCCCTATGACCGCTTGAATGGGCCACAACCCCTCCATGACCATGGTTAGGATAACCATGGATCAGATGATGGAGAGATTTTATAGGGCTAAAATGTGATGCTTCTGCATGAAGAAATTGCATAATTGGAAAAAAACGCTGTAAAACTATTCTTCCTTTCAGTTCCCCCTTCAATACGGCCTGACAATATGACACAGCCTGTTACACATTGATCAGTGGGAATGGTGGTGAATTGCATTGGAAATCCTTCAGAAAGGTCCAAAGTCACATTGCTGATCACAATACACAGGCCAAGAGATAACAGCCTCCGCCAATGACGGGATCTATTTACAGTGCATTACACAAAGGCACACACAAGTGCGCATACACATTCTGATTAAACCTTGTCACTTTTATCAATGCCTCTACAGGTTAAGTGGATTGTGAGATGTCGGGGTAGGGGCAGTTGTCAGCATCAATTCTGTTTCTCCGCCTGAAGGGTGATTAAAGGTACAGTACCCATTCCGCACCCTGTCCCAGCTGAATTGTGGTTTGCATAACCAATCATTGTGTGGGATGACAGACAGTCCAGCAATGGCAGCGAGCGGAGCACCAGGCTAGACCTGAAGCCATCCTCACACACTCACTGCTTGATCAAATCTGATGGCTGAAGACTGGAGCTGGCTACTTCAGTCCAAAGCTCATTGTCAGGAGGGGTGTGTTTCATATCTCACTATCTGATGCTTAGCAACCTTAGGATAGCAAGTTGCTTCACCAGCATCCTGTTCTATGGACAAATTATTTTCAGTGGACACCACACCCCTAACAAACACTAGATTTGTTTATTTATGGTCAGGCATTCAATGATCTTTCATGAGTTTGATAGTCATTGGGACTCCAGGATTTGAGGTAATTTGTGAAGAGTCACAGTATTCACTATGATATCCACTTAGCAGATCCACTTAGTGGATCTTCTTGAAATTCCGAGGACTGCTGCACAACCCACTCTCAAAAGAAAGCCAGGTGGAGTTACAACAGTGAACGCTCTGGTCGGCAAGTTGTGAAAGATGTCACAGCAGAGTCTATTTTCAGTCGGGCAGTTTGTGAGACAGCTGGTTTTTCTGGACAGGCAGTGGAAGGGACAGCAGGTATTTCTACAGTCTGATGGACATGCAGGATACGACCGGGGGCCAGGGGCGAAAGCTTCCACGGTTTAGCGCGCTTTTGCATACTCGGTTAGAAACTTGGTAAATGTCTATCTCTCAAGATGCTGCAAGATTTTGAGTCAATTATGCTTTGCAACTGGTGGGAATACATGGAAGCTCAATAGTCAAGGAATACATGAAGGCTCAGTAGTGACGTACAGTGACTGAATAGGAATAAAAATGAAATGGAATGATTATACTTATTTGTAGCATTATATAATGAGACAGAGTATAAATATATCACTATGAATGTACCTACCCAATCTCACGACTTTTCAAGAAGCCATCACAACACACAATTTTTAGGCCTTTTTTTGTGCTAGGACAACGCTTCACTACCCTATGTATTTTAATGCGCTCTGCGTAACACCGGCAGTATCAGCACTGACTGGTGACTGAGGGACAGTTAGAGAGAAATTTGCGCGCGTTGGCTTAAAAGAGTTTTCACCGTTTTTGCCTCCAGTTCATGCGAAGTTGTCTTCTCTCGTAGCCTATGAATGAACGCTTTTATGCAATATTGTGAAAATATACTACACATTTCCCACTAAAAGTGTAATAATAATGAGTTGATTCCTTATCATTTTTGTTTGCAAAGCGGTTGAAACAGGTTGAAAGGCTGTGAGACAGGGAAAGTCCCTAACCCTGACCCTAACCCTGACCCTAACCTTAACCCTAAACCTAACCCTAACAGTCACCAGTTAGCGCTGATATTGGTGGTGTTACGCACTGTGCATTAAAATACATAGTGTAGTGAAGTGTTGTCCTAGCGTGAAAAAAAGGCCTAAAGCATGATCGCAGCATGTTTTTGAATAGATTGTATCTCGTGATGGCTTCACGAAAACTAGTAAGACTGGGTTGGAATGTACTGAGGCTTAACTGGAATAAACTGAATTCAGTATGACTATTGGAGGCTACATACTACAAATAATCACTCAAATGCCACAATTGGTAACACAATTGGCAAATATAATCTACCTGTCCATGTGTGTCCATGCTTGTTTGAATATGAAATGTGTATCATTTTGTTCTATTAAAAAAACTTTGGGCGCAAGGGTGGTGCCATCTAAGCATTGGTCTAATCACTGTGGTCTAATCACAAGTCTGATACTTGGCGATCCCATGGCATCCAAGACAGAATAAATGATGCTTCTTGTGGAGGATGCATGTGCTTGCCTTCACTTTCCTGGTTTGGTAAAAACTAGTCATAGGAAGAGTCTTAGAAAGTAAGTGGAATTGGCAAAGTAATACAGGCGTCCCTCCACCCCATTTATAAAATAATAGTAAAAATAAAATAAAATTATTAAAAAAAACATTTAGGACACTGGATAAAAACTAAAGCACTTAGCCTAGCATCTGCTGCCAAACATCAACTTTTTTGGAGGTTGGTTGTAGAAAATGAAGTGTTTTTCCTTTGGATTATCAGTCTGTCAAATTTTACATACTTAACCCCCAGCAAAACCAGTTTTAATTTCCTTTAATTTCACTTGGGGGGTGAAAGTTACATTTAATTTTGAATGCAATTCAGGCCCTGGCAGTAGCTCCTAGACACACTTCACTCATAATTTTAGCCTCGTTCTCTCCTTCTTCCTTTCAAAATCCCACTCTTGGCGCAATCGGCCCTGCCAAAATGAGTTTGACACTTCAAATGATGACTTTTTCCATGGCTGCATGATTTTGGCCACTGTGAGAAGAAAAGAGAGTGAAAGAGAGAGGGAGAAGGGGGGGGGGTGTAGAAAAGGAAGAATTTGGGGTTTGATTAAGAAGTGCCAAAACCACAATTTAAATTGGCCTGCTCCAATTAGGGTTGGGAGAGTGGGGTTAGACTAAAATTGTAGGGGGGAGAGAGACAGAGAGAGTGAGAGCGCGCACCTCGGATACTTAAAACCAGCCTTATGAAGCGCGGAACCAGAGAGAGTCAAGGAAATGAATGCAAAATTGCAGCAGGGGGAAATAATTCAAGGTTTTATATGGGAATGAGGAATAAATGGGGCAATTTTAGGCCAGGCAAGGTGACATTAAAAATGTCAGAAGTAATTGCGTGCAAGCTAGTACAGGGAGAAGAGCTTAGCATTAGCGCTAAAGTTTAAGCTGGGCTATGATTAATAGAAGCCTATGGTGGGACTGTGTCCAGTCTCTGACAGTTCAGCTGAGGTCAGCACCTACATCTGAGGGATTTTGGACGGAAAGTTCAGGGCTGAAACAGCTTCCCAAATTGGGTAGTGCAAGGCCAATGTTTTTTTTTTTTTCGCAACTTTCACCTCAAACCCCTCTTCTGCGTCCTCTTGCCACTAGAAGAATATGAGGGCAGAGGGGTCAAGCTGCCACGTTGTTGCCACAGGGACTCATATATTCCCTGTGCATGTCAGTAAATGTCAGAGCCAGGGTGCACCTATGGCCCCGAGTGGACCACGCGTTCATAGCCAAGCTGACATTCAGCACAGCTGTGACATTTGCGAGCTTACGAACACAGCAAAAGTCAAAAATACCTTCAAAAGTTTTTCAAGCCTCCGCTTAAGACTCTTATTATAGTGTCCATCGCCTACGCCTAACTTCCCTGACCTTGCCAGTCTATTTCCTCCAGGCTGTATTTGCTAGTTTCAACTCCCAAGCATAGCAACCTTCCCGCTTCTACCCTTCCTCCTCGACTTTTAATACGCATGACCTCAGCATGCCACACACGGTCCAGAAAGGCGAGAGGGTCTCGAAGCCCTGAAAGGTGAGAAGGTATTGAAGTCTTTGTCAAAAACCGGATGGGAAGTCATGCTGACTCTGTAGTGCTGAAGCATCGCTATTGTGCCGCGGATCCGCTCTGGGAAAGACGAGGCAGTCAAGTGCATCAGACTCTGGCTAGTGCTTTTTTGTGTTCTGAAGGAGAACATATTGGAAGGGAAGGACACCAGGGGATGAGAGGATGGAGAGAGGAGACAGATGCCAATTGCAGGGAGGAGCGATCAGATGAGATCAGTTGAAAAGAAGAGGAAAGAGGGCTGGTTCGCAGGATGCCTTGGACTGGAAACAAGTATGTCACTTCAGTTATTGTGAAGAGAAGCACCACAAGATTCACGAAGGGGCTATTTAGGAAAGTTTACCATGCTCAGGAAGCAAGAAGGGACAGATTCAGTTCTTTCTTCTTTCTAATAGTCATGCATATAAAATGTAGGCACGTCGCTGCTCCATTATCTTAACAGTCGTGGAATAAACAGCAAACATTTTGACTGAAGAAAAAGTAGCTTTTCGCCATGACTGCTAGGATGCAGAATGTGTGGATTCCACTTGCAACAGTGACAGGTGCAATTATTGCTGCAAATTGAGTTGAAATTGCGAAAAAGTCATTAACATACTGAGCTGTCAAAGTGCTGTTGATAAGAAGGTATCAATCAAATTTGAAGCAATCAACCACACAGAAACATGGTTACCTGGCCAGTGAGCAGGAGAAAAGTTGAAGGGGCTAGATTGGCTTCCTTTATCACGATCATTTCACACTCATTTTTGGGCAGGGAAATTGTTGAAAAAGGTGTATGGGCTAATGAAATTACTCATAAATGTTAAATATTGGCTTTGCATATGAATCACCTGTCTGTTGTTTATAAGATAAACCTTTATTAGTCCCACAAGTGGGAAATTAGCTTGTCAGAAATTGAACAGTACAAAAATGAAGAAAACAATAGAATACAATAAAATAGTATACCAACAGTACAGTATAAAATGTACAGTATACAATCTAGAAATATAAAATATGGATCTGTATTGTAAAATATATACATATATGTATATGTAAACTATATGCAGACTTAGGCAAGTTGTATGTATGTACACAATGAGTATATATATATACAGCGTGGATATCTAATATAAGAAGAACACTGTAGATACACACACACACACACACACACACACAGGTACGCTATGGAGTGACAGTCAGTAGAAATGCACCAGAAAAATTGCACATTTATAATTGTATCTCTTAACTAAAGGTCTCAGGGTGATCTGTGATATGCAAATTGTTTGAACAAACTTAAGTCACTCATATCCCTCAACAGTTCCAGGGTATTTGAGTTTTTGGTGCAGTGTCTTTAAGACTCATTTATGTAAATGACATCTGCTCTGATTGTTTGCTCTGTATTGTACCTTACATGAAAATGACAATGTTATTTTATGTTAGTCGTATAAAATAAGTGTATATGTATTAAATTGGCTTCATAAACTGGAGAATGAATGCCATGTGTTTTCACACTACAAGTAATTTAATAGCAGGGCTGTGTTCCGTGAACTTCTTGTTACAAAAACAGTTGGCCATCTGAGGGGTCAGGGGGTAAAAACCACAGGATAAATTGGTTAAAAAATGTACAGTATATGGTATCACCCTTCACATTGTTAAGTGGACAAGTGCATGAATTATGTACGCCATGAAAATCATCCGGGCCTGAGTGCTTGGCTGCTACAGTAAAGGTCTGATTGCTCTGTTATGCTGTGAGAGGCATTTTCTGGCATTGTTTGGGTCTACTTTTGGATGGTCACTGAAAAAAATCTGATTATCTTTATCCTATATGGCTGCTCCTATGATTGCTTTTATCCTTTGATGATCTCTGTCCTGAGAAGAGTGGTTGAGGTGCTGATGGGGGGCACATTGGCATTTAAATACGGCTAAGGCTTTCATAGTAGCAACATTCCAGTTGAACACTCAAGGGATATTTTGGACTGATAGACAGCACTCTCTATCACAATCTTCAATAGGAAAAAGAGAATATCTTTTGGAAGATTTGCTGTTTCATCCCTCCTGTACAATTCCAGAGGCTGTGCCAAAGTAGACGGAAGCTGTTTTGAATGCTTATGGTGGTCCAACACCTTACTAAGGGTGAAGTCTACAACTTCTGCCAAGTGCTCCTGAGTCGTACCTTAAATTCTGAAGTTCAGCCTGGTTGCATAGCATAGTGGCTCTGGTCTAACCACAGATATGCTAAGCCACGGGACATGCGCTTTCACCTACAGATGCATGGTAATGTCTCAATTTTGAAGACATCGGTGGTGACAAACAGCGGATATCAACCGACAAATGCCTTGTTGAAACATGTGCAGTGTTTCATTGCATAGTCTCAGATACAAGTGGGCACCCAATTCCCATTTCAATCCCAAAACACTAACCTAGGCCAGCCCTCCCCTTCTGTACCAATTTGTGCCTCCACCTTGTGCCCAGCAAAGTACTGTTTACGCCCCCCCCACCCAACAACGCCCCCCCAACAACGCCCCCCACCCGCCCTGCTTCAGGCAACTGTCCATCTTTCTGAGCGGAGCGGCTAAATTCGTCCACGGCTGAGGAGGAGGCGAGGGAAAGGAAACACAAACGAGGGGGGTGAGGGTGATGGGGGGAGGGGAGTAGGGGGTTTGAAATATCCCATTAAGTCTGGGAAATTGGTACATGCTGTGCCACGGCACAGTCCAATCACCTTCCCCATCTCACCGGCTCACTGTGCCTCAGCACCTCACGCTACCCTCCGCCCAGGCTCTGAAACCGGATGCTTTTTTTGTTTTTAGATCCACCATTACAGACACAGGTGCAGGTGTGTGTGTGTGTGTGTGAGAGAGAGAGAGAGAGAAAGAGAGAGAGGAAGAGAAAGAGAGAGAGAGAGAGAGCATTACTCTGAGTTAGAGTTGGCAGGATGTTTGTTAATCTGTTGCCTCACACAGACACTCGGGAGGTCTGAACGGGGCGGAAGAACACAGTGTCACTTATAACACGCCCTCCCACAACGGCAGCTCACGGAAATGGGATGAGCTCTGACAAACAAAACCCAATTACAGCAGCCTCTCTTTAGCTGTAGCAGAAATAGGCAAGATTACATGACATGACCATTTCTGGCAAAATAACAGTCTTAGAAACGGACATAAACAGTCATGACAGCTTATGACAGTTTATGACAGCATATGTCATCTGCCAGACATATTTAAGGGATGTTTATGGCTGTGTTCTCTAATAGGTTTTAAGCAAAGCAATAACACAATTAGCATTATCTTGGGCTTTCCTTTTTTAGCGAGATGTCCTCTCATGCACCAACATGCATACCAGTTTGGAACAGGCGTTTATATTGATGTTGGCCTTGTTTTGACAACTGGCCACCCAACACATCACGCTAAAACAGCGGACTATTGTTGGTTATTTTGCATGTTAGTCAAAAGGCCTTTTCCTGTCAAAGTACATGGTGCTTAGCCACATTAATGGATGAAACGCACTATGACAATATTCCAGTCTACGATACTATTATTAAATAAACATAGAAAATAGCAGAGGATATGAATGTAGCAAAGTAAAAGTACTTTGTTGGAAGTTAAAAGTCAACTGAATTTTGGTGTTAGTCGAAACACACCCTAGCCTAATCACTCAGCTATGCTAACACAATTGTAAAATCATAATCTAGAACATAAAAACACGACTAAGCCACAGTAAAAAGAAAAGGAATACGCTCTCACTCATGCGTATTATTCCACCGTGCACAACCGAACTAGTTCGCCCATGTAGTTCATAAGTATGACATTAACGGCGTAAGCCGAAACACTCACGTCTCAATTTTTTAAAGGTTTTTATGGGAGTGAGCGTAGTAAACTTGAAACGTTATATGTCACGACTGTTGTGACCCGGTTCACTGTTAATTAACACATTCTGCATTTGCAATATGCAAATGAGCCTCTAACTAATCAGTGTTTCTGACAGGGCAACCAGTCACAGCTCCAGGTGAGTTAATGCTTCTTTTGATTAAATTAGGAGTTTCTGCTACTGAAATATATTTTTGCTACTGCACCTGATATATGTAAATGATCTCTTTTCTGATTGGCTGGCCTAAATTGCAGCTCACTCTAAGGGTAGCAGAGGGTGGAAACACTCCTTAGAACTTTGACATGAATGGGTGGGGCTTTACTGCCATAGGCTGAATAAGAAGATGTATGTAAATGTGTTGGCTAATTTTGTAGCTTAGTTTCCAGTGGATGAGAGGGTGAATGAACAGTTTGAAATTCAAACCACTTTTCAAATTCCTGAAAATGGTCTTACTATTATAAATCAATATCAATAGTAATATTTTGTCCATATCGTGCACTCATTTTGGCTAATTTCCACTCATCCACTCATCAACTCAAAACATTTCCATGTTGTTCTGGCTACTGTGAGTGTGCACATCAACAACATGAGGTGGATTTTTCCTACTTTATCATTAAATCGAGTGGTTCTTTTACCTTAAAGGTGACTTTGGCTGTAAAAAAGACGCCAGTGTTTGAGTGTTTTGATTCGTACCATTAATTTTCCAACCAGAGAACAGTCTCCTCCCTTATAATGTATCAAGTGTGGTGCAATGCATTTTAGCTGTGTTCTAATGAAAAAATAAAAATAAAAAATGCCCTTATCCAGCCTCCTCGTGACCAGGATACAAAGTGAGCCCTCCCATAAGAGACAAATTTTAACTTGGGGGCATTTCCTTACATAAAACATACATTTTTGGACAAAACAAATGCCCTCACATTGGGTCACCATTTTCTTTACACATTTTCATTAAACCTTAGGAATTTGTAAGATAACCGTAAAGTCAGGGACACTGAGCTGTGCTGCTCCAGCATGAAACTGAAAAAGTGTGTCTCCGACTGTAGAGAAGCTTCTTCTGTTCCAAAAGACACAGAGAACAGCAGCTTCTTATTGGAACTGTTTGTGCCATCTTAAACGGTGAGCCAGAATGTACCTGTTCTGCCAGATTAGCTCCTTTCTGCAGGGCTTCTAGTGCCAGCTGACTTATTGGATGTGTTTTGTTCACATAAATAAACTATCTGAATTCAAATGAAAATAATATTTTAAATTCTTAAAATCCAGATGGACCTCCCAAAAGGCCACTTATTTGACACCTTTGAAAACAGCTCAATAATTCTTCTCACGCTGGCTGTTTTCAAGCAGAAACAGGTAAAAAGGGACAAAAATAGTTTCTATCAATACATGGATCACCTCACAGTCAGACTTTCCAGCAGGGGACCCCCAAGACCTCTGCCACAGTTTGAACTCTGCTTGTGACACACAGCTTAAAAACTACTACTTTAAAACAAGGTTTTTAGGCATAAGGCGCTATGCAGAATTCTAGAGCTGGTATTGACATTTTGGGACACACCAACATTAACTAACATGATGTGGGGAAAAAGAGAGAGAGAGAGAGAGAGAGAGAGAGAGAGAGAGAGAGAGAGAGAGTGTAAGTGTAATTATCTGAATAACAGTGTGTGTGGATACTTATTCCCACAGCTATGGCTCTTTTGCAGCCCTCATTACCCTGTTTCGAATCATAAAGAGCCTCAAAGGACATGGACACACACACACACACACACACACACACAAACATACACACGTTTACTTCCAGCCCTCATTTCTTCACAGCGCATCACAAAGACAAGTTGCACCCACAGCAACACTCGCGACCGATTCCTCAACACAATCAAACACACCCATGCCCGCCCACCCAGATGGTAGATTAAAACTAGCATGAAGTCGTCCGGATCCCAACACGAGTCACTATTATTTCTCCCTTTGGCCTTTGGCTTTGAACGTCATAGACCCCAATGTGTTAATTAGACTCAAAAGAGCAACTGTTACTTACCAGCCAGCAAAAGGAAGAAAAGCAATCGGTGTTAAATCACAGGTCACACAGAGATGACGTTAGTGACCCCACGTCACCAGATGACCTCAACATTTGACATTTACTTGAGGAGAAACGGTACCTGTCTCCTTTGTCTGAGATGTAAAGATCGTCGAATTGACCAAAATGACCCCAGTTTGAGTATTAAAAGGCCAAACTCCACCCAAAGTACAATGAATGAAAGCAAATGAGGAATTAGCATGATCTCTACTGTGCTAACGGATCCACTGATAGCTTGATTAAATGTTTGATTAAACATTAAATAAAAAGGAACCAGTAACACTATTGAACCTTTCGCAGTATAGACATAGGCTTATTCCAGCAAGCATAAGCTATCATAGCATTTTCTGAGATGAAATTGGCTAAAGGAGCCTAAACTAATTTAAATACTGCTGTCAAAAGTTTCGACACTACCAGTCAAAAGTTTTGGCACACACTGAGATTTTCTACATTTGTATGTTACTCATTAATTTTTTAAAATTCACTCAATATTCTTTGCTAACAAATATATGTACAATGCGTTCACCATTTGAGTTCTTTTATATGACAGAACATTTTATTCACCACTATTGACTTACACAAAGTAGTGTCACCAAGCGTTCCATAAAAGGAAAACTCAGCACTGAAAATCACGCACACACACACAATTGGCATGATCTCATTGGTTTAATGCTAATAATCTTTCATAGCTTTGTTTATTTATTATTAGCATTAACCTGCAATCAACAGAAGCTAGCGATAGGACTGCACAATCCATTTGTGCAGTCCTAGCCAGACGCTAGTAGCCCAAACTGAGCACTACAGGTATTAATGTGCCTGCATTAAATTTTTAATTAAAGGAATACTTCAAAGGGTGGAGGATTACTCCATTAAAGGGGAAATATTATGCAAAACTCACTTTTTTTTAAAAACAAGTTATAATAGATCTAGGGGCTATACAAAACATGTTCATGAAGTTCTTTGCACAAAATCACTCTCACATAAAGAGATCTCACCAGCTTAATTTTTCACAGTTTTGGTCCCTTTCAAAATGAGCCGTTTCAGGGCTCTGTCCCTTTTATGCAAATAAGCTGTTGCTGGCCACGCCCCACCCA
>JBBIGA010000002.1:3423111-3434786 GCA_037576975.1 Alestes dentex | reverse complement strand
GTGTGTGTGTGTGTGTGTGTGTGTGTGTGTGTGTGTGTGTGTGTGTGTGTGTGTGTGTGTGTGTGTGTGTGACTGCATGCTCGTATGTCACTCGTTAAGAACATATGCATTTCATCATGGCCATTTCCACATTAAACTGCAGAGATCAGGTTATAAGACAGAAAGTGCAGGATCATATTTGACAGACTGCTCTCGTAATAAAGAAGGAATAAGACGAAGCTTTAGATGATGGAGCCGTTCTGGGCAGCTCTGGAGCTTTGCTCATGAACTAATGCATAGCGTCTGCATATGGACATGGGCAGCGCACATTCTGGGGGTGTAAGTGATGCTGTGATTATGATTTGTTAGGTAATGATTCACTTCACTGCAGAATTTGAAATGACTCAACCCAGTGAATCATTTAAAATGACTTGATTCAGTAAATCATTTGAAATGATTTGAGTCAGCAAATCTTGAAATTATTCGATTATTTGGTCAGGCATTTGATTTCTTTTTATCCACATAGTTTACTGAATAATGTATCGGTTTCTTGAATCAAAACCTTCAAACCAGTTTTGGTTTGTTTGTTTTTTTCTGTCCATATCATCACAGTGCAGCTTTACAAACCTGGCACCTCTACACTTTGATGCAGAACACACACAATATAGGTTTGATACAGTCATTATTTCTTAGCCCCTCTTTCTCAGCCTCTAACTCGGAGCACCCCTAGAGGAATGATTAGCACATAGCAGCACACACACACACACACACACACACACAGCGTTAAGACAGCACAATGCATTTATTCATCAAGCGCATTCAATCTCACTCCACTGACAATTAAAAACAAAACCCAATTACCATGGTCCGAACATCGGGCGATCGATATCAGCTGTCTGTCATTTCATTTTCTCTCTCTCTCTTTTTCCCTCTTTCTCTGTCTGTCTCTGTCTCTGTCTCTCTCTCTTTTCTGTTAGTAAGGAACCTGTTCATTCTTTTCATTTAAAGTTGAACGCAGCTTCAAAATCCAGTTATTTTACTTTGGTTGTAAGCATGTGTGTGTGTTTGTGTGGTGTTCAACTGTGTGTGATGTCTCGCCTTACTTAGTGTAAATATATGAGATTTTTGTTGTTATTATCACAAATTGGTACTTCCGGATTTTTAATACATATGGGAGCAATCAGATGGTTGTGGGTTCAAATACCAAGACAGACTGGGGATATGTGATTGCACCAGGGGAAAGGCACTAATTCCCGTGTAATAAATAAAACAAAAAAAAAAAGAATAAATATAACATCCCAGAGTAATAGTGATGTTATGTTCAGTATATCAGTCGGTTCCTTGTGGAAGTCCAGTATTACTGTAGTTTCCATCAGAAACCTGTTTTGACTCAATCAATCCTTCATGAGTTTCACAAATCCAAACAATGGCTGGAGGAACCGAGGAGGAATCTGGAACCAAACTTGTGTTCTCACAAAATATCTAGAAACTTTTTACTGCTTTCTTGTTTGTTTGTATGTATTCTAATGTTAACTATACTAGCTGAAAGACTATCACTAGCTGAGAAAAATGGCTTCAAACATGGGTGCCCAAGACTTTTGCACAGTACTGTGAGTGTGTGTGTGTGTGTGTGTGTGTGTGTGTGTGTGTGTGTGTGTGTGTGTGTGTGTGTGTATACATACATACAGTAAACCCCGCTAATTCGCGGCTTCAGTCATTCGCAGATTTTTTCTTAGAACTGAACTAATAACTGAACTGCAAATTCACGGAAACCACAGCTTTTTGTCTTTTTTTTCATGCATTTTAGTGCTTAATTATTCAGAAAATATATAATTTACTAATATTGTAACAAATATAATGTAAATTCAGCTACATTTCCATAAAAAATATAACTATAAATATTTTGGTACTGTGGAGAGAAACACAAAAAAGCACACCTTGGGATGGTGAAATACCATTGTACTCAGAGGCAGGAGGTTTGAAAGCAGCCAATCCGAGAGCGTTATTCATTTCTCCTTGCTGTTGATTGGCTGCTGCCCTGTGACGCATTTCTGCAGACCAGCACTCCCGCATCAGAACACTTTCTCAGGTTTTGTTCCTCTTATTTTGTATTTTTATTACTGTTAATTAAATGAATGTATCACTGTATCTACCTGCTTATACCAAAGAAAACAACAGTGCATACCAAAGAAAACCCGCATGCATGAATTATAGTGCAGTCTATACAGGGGTAACATCGGTATTTTACATTCTATCACTGCTGGAGACAGCAGTTCAGTGTAAACTGTACAGTACGGATATGGGTTTACCTTTACATTTTTTTAAGGGTAATGTATTAAGCTAAGTTTAAAATGAAATAAAATGTTTTCGGGCATATTTAGGGATTACCCTATAAAATTAGGCAGTTAGGCATTTTTAACAACATCACAAATTTGCATTTATTCACAATTCGTGAGTGCTCTTGGAACGTAAAACCCCATGAATGTCGGGGGTATATATATTTATACAGTAAACCCCCACTTCATTGCAGATCAGCGGTTTCAGTCCAACACATATTTTTTCTGAGAACCGAACTAATAATCATTCACTGAAACCCCTGCACTAACGCGGAAACTGCAGATATCCTCTGCATTTCTTTTGTTTTTGTGACTTGTGGGCCTCGTCCACCATGCCCCTCGTCCTCGTGCTGGGTTCCTAAGAACTGCGCCCAAACATAAACAACCCAGCACAAGGATGAGGGGGCGTGGTGGACGAGGCACAGATGCCACAGCTTTTTTGTTCATACATGTAGAGTGCTAATGATAATTTACTAATTTAGTAAAACAAATATTCACGTAAATTCAGCTACATTTTCATAAAAAAAGTAATACATTTTTTGGTACTGTCCAGGGATAGCAGGCATCTTAGGATGGTGAAATACCGATGCACTCAGGGGCAGGAAGTTTGAAAGTAGCCAATCCGAAAACGCTATTTATTTCTCCTTGCTGCTGATTGGCTGCAGCCCTTTGACGCAGCTCGAGCATGAATTACAGTACAGTACAGGAGTAACATCGTATTTTACATTCTAGCACTGCAGGAGTTCAGTGTGAACTACAGATTTACCTTTACATTTTCTTACAGGGTAATAATGTATTAAGCTGAGTTTAGAATAAAATTAAAGTGTTTGGGGAGCAATTTGGGGGGCATATTTAGGGTTTACACTATAAAAATAGGCATTTTTAGGCTTTTTTTTTTACCACATGACTGCAACACGGTTTTTCACTATACGCAGGTGCTCTTGGAACATAAACCCGCAAAAAGTGGGGGTTTACTGCATATATAAACAAATAAATCAGTGTGTGTGTGTGTGTGTGTGTGTGTTGGAGTGTGTGCACATGCAGCTTATATCACAGCACACAGAAAGCCAGAGATAACATCAAAATTGTGGCCTTTGCAAAAGCCTCAGCTGGTGCATTAGGAGCCAGTTGTGAGCTTGCGGGACGCGTAAATAAATGGATCAATAGGGGCTGCATTAACCCAAAACATCAGTCTAACAAGCTCCCCGCTAAAAAACCCATTGCCATAATGAAACTATTATGTGTTGCAGTTTTCTCTAATGTTGCTAATGGTGAATGGTCCACAAAGGGCAGAAACCACATTAAAATCTCTTCGAACCTGCTGTTAATTGGTCTGGGCTTGCAATCAGATCATGCAAATTTTTCCCCTGCCACACAAACCAAGCGGTCTGAAACGGTGACTATAGAAACACTGTGTGTGTCTCCAATGTATGCATTTTTGTGACTTGACTTTGCCATGAGAGGGTATGGTGTCCATTAATAATTACGTCCAGTCTTAAGGCTGAAGTGACTGACTTAGTTTACAATCTCTGATAGTTTAGAAGCACTACCTTTGGGCAGTGGACGCTGGACAGTTCTTGTGGAAGACCATATGGATAAATCAACAAGTAGCAAACTGACAAAAGCTAAGAAAGCTAATTAGGAACTGGCATTGTTCAGTCTATGGTGTTTCCTATGGTTACTTTTTGAATTAAGTGTGGTTCTTAATTGAAGAGAATGCAGTTCTGTGGTTCTTTATTCATTTGAATTGTCCAGTTTATGTTATTTCCTGTATTAATGTGACTCTGTGAAAGCTGAAATGTGGCAACTGGAAATGATGCCTTCAAGTGTTGGTGTTCTATGATGCCTGATATCATTTACCGAATTACTCCTCACTGAAAGCTTAGATGACCAAACTGAAATTCTCCTATTTTGCACGCTATGGGAAGAACCATTCCACTGGAAAAGACAATTACGTTTGGAACGGTTGAAGGTAAAAGTGGAAGAGGACGGCCAGGAACAAGATGGATGGAGACAATCAGGGGAATCATGAACAGGCTATTAAGAAACCTGAAGACCCAAACAGGAGACAGGCTATCCAGGAGAACACTAACCATATGGTTGCCAGGAGCCGGAATCAACTTGATGATGATAATAACAATGATAATAATAAATAAATAAATACATTCAGATTAAGTTTATTTTATCCACTTATACAATTATAGCAAAATGCTTCATAAATAAAAAACAAAATTTTTTCAGGTAAAATGTAATTGCACATAAGTATACAAAATAATGTGTTTCACTGTGATTATTTTAATAATCTAACGGCTTTTATAAGAACAAAATTAACAGCATAGTAAAACTTGTATTGATAGCAGTCAAATTGGGGGCAGTTAAAATGCAATTAATCACAAGTAAGGAAACAAAAATTGTGAATAATTGTGATTAATCGTTCTGATAGTTTGGCAACTTTGTATAATAAGTATAGGCTTAACTGTAAGTGAAGTAATGTTGAGCCCAAACAAAAGGTGATTAATCAACAGTAAGTATCAATAGAAACGGATTAATCGAGACTGATTTTCCTGTTTGAAAGGCCTTCTTATAACATGATAGTTGTCAAATTTGAGCCCACTCAAATCGATTAATAGAGACTGATTATGCTAACAGTTGAAAAAAGCACTAATTTTAAAAAAATATGAAAAATAGCAATGGAGCATTTAAAAATGTGATTAATCAGAATAAAGTGTAATCTGAACTGTTTGATATTATAACGGGATTTTCAGGCATATTATAGCATGAAGGGATGGCTGGCTTGTGTAGCTGTTATTCCACAGTTTTGACTGGAAATGTTCTCATCCCTCACTCTTGATGAGCTGTGCTATTCAGATGGCAGTGCTCCCCACTCCCGCTGCCGTCTGGGACAAAAAAATGTGTTAGCCCGCCATGTTCGCTATTCAGTGTGATTAGGCTGTTTTACATCAAAGCCTTCAGCCAATTGGTCATCACTAGCTAATTGTTCGGCATCCAAATGTGATTCATGTTTTTTTGGGCAACATTACATTGGGCCACATTACATTGACCCACAGGTGCAACCTGACCCCCACCTCACTTCGACATTTGTGTTTTGCATGCTTGGCCTGTCCATCTGTTGCTGTTCACACTGGAGCTTTTGGACCAGGAGAGATGGAGAGTGAAAGCATGAATGGACCTGTTTCCATCCGACTCCATTGTGTTCCTTGGTTCCTTACAAGCTGCTCATCATCAGATCCTGTCAGTTCCACCTACCTTCGTCTCTCCACACATTTTTCTCTTCCTTGGCTTGCTAACCATTTCCCAGCAATCCTTTCGACCTTTTTCCTTTTCTCTCTTCTTCTCTGTCTACAGTATATGGACAAAAGTATTGGGACCCACTTCTTTATTATTGAACTCAGGTGGCCCCTTACTTCCAGCAAAGGGCAATCTTAATGCTTCTGCATGACAAGACATTCTGGACGACACCATGCTTCCAACTTTGTGGACAGAGTTTGGGACAGAACCTTTTTCTATTCCAGCATGACTGTGCCCCAGTGCACAAAGGTCCATAAATACATGGTTAACTGAGTTCAGTGTGGAAGAACTTGACTGGCCACACAGAGCTCTGAACTCAACCCCATCCAACACTTTCAGAATGAACTGGAACGGAGATTGTGATCCAGGCCTTCTTGACCAACATCAGTGTCTGACCTCATAAATGCTCTACAGAATGAATGGACACAAATTCCCACAGAAACTCCAAGATCTTGTGGAAAGTCTTCCAGGAAGAGTGGAAGCTGTTGTAGGTGCAAAAGGGGGACCAACTCCAGATTAAAGTTCATGGATTTGAATGCAATGTCATTAAAGTTCCTGTCAGGAGAGCAGTATGCCAGGCCACAGTTTGCAGTAGATTTCATGTATTGAAGTCAGAGGTGACCCAATACTACTTTTCCTTTGTGGTTACTGATATTTAAACCTTGGGTATCATCCAATATCGGTCTGATATTTCTTATTAAAGAACTTCATTACTATGTATTGAAATATTGTATAGAATGCACATACACTATAGAACAATACTTTTATCTGTCCTAATAGTGTTCTTTTTTTCACTTGTTTGTGTCACTACACGAGTATCTGAACACTCCTAAAGCTTTCTGAAACAGCTCATCTCCGCTGAGCATTTTAGAGCACATTTCATGGAAGTGTTTCTTTCTGAAATAAAAGAGTTTGATGTGATATGTAAACGCTGTTAAAGTTTTAACATGTATCGTTCACTCCCCAGATCCTACAGTCTACATATGGAAACAAAGGAGCAGAAACAGTTTTGCATTTATGGTTTTCATGATGTCACAAACACTAACCCATTTACATAGATCCATCTATTCAGCCCACAGAGCCAGTCAGAGCAGAGACTGGTCACAAGTATCCGTTTTAAACGCACAGTAACAGCCGGTTTAATTTGAAATACTATAGAGACTTTGGGAATTGGTCATTTAAAAATGCTTAAAACCATAAACAAGTACCATTTCAGAAAAAAGAGAACTGTGAGGTATGGGCCTTTTAAAATAAATGCCACCATTTTCACAGTTTATTTGAAACAAGAAAATTAATAAATTGCAAGTATGGCACAAATGTCTACATACTTTCTGAGTCAGTTGCATCTTGACTTTTTACAGTGTACTGTACAATAAACCAAATTAAACCATTTACCGTCTAAAAGGTTGTTGGACTGTGGTGAAAAAATTGTGGAAAGCATAATTGAAATGGTGTCACATTATTCACTGACTCAATACGAAACAAAATATTTGGGGTTTTAGTCAAATAATGAGGAAGGAAATCAGTGACTCTGCCTTCTTGAGTTTCAGGGGGGTTGATAATAGATATTTCCATTCCACTGCAACCGCAGACAAGAACAACGAGAAAGACATGTACGTATCTTTATCTTTTCTAAACATACTCTGCATTCAAGAACTATTTCTTCTGAGGAGGCCATTTCAAAGGTTTTATGAAATCCACTGAATAGCATTTAATATACTGAGCTTATACATGGCATTAGTGGTATTTTAATATGGAGATATATCAAGTCCAAAATTAAACTAGACTCTGTACTATTATTATGCAGTACAACTTTACCACTAAATACTATTTGTGTTCACAGGATGATGTAACCATGCTTGTTAGGATGGCAGGAAACACATCAGTGGCAGTAGTCCTCATGCTCCTGGGAGGTAAACGTGTTTGATGTTTTGAATTCCTGTTCACGTTTCACACGCTGGGCTCTATTTTGTGCCGTTTAATGGCAGGATATTACTACTTTGATTGGACTGAGGCCAATTTTGTTTTACCCATTTGTTGTTTTGGTGGTCAGAAATGACGGGAGACTGCACTGATGTGGCAGAGTAGCATAACAGAAGGTGTGGCGTTCAAAAATGCCTGGTACAAAGTTATTTTCAAATTCATTTGGTCCAAGCACAGATGTTAAGGTGTGTCCAGTCACTCACATAGTGATGGTCTATTTATATCACACTACTTTATATATTTAATAAACATGTAATTTCTTCCAATTTACAAACTAAATACAAGTGATTTCATTAGTTTTTCTTAACAAAAAAGAGAAAAAAAAAACAACTCTCCTAGGTGACTAAATGGGAACCACATGCATTAATAGAATAAATGGAGTGTCTAACAGATTAAGTTGACGAAGACACCTACAAAGCCTTCGTGAAATATTGTTGTTCCATGTGAAAAATGTAAGAAATATAAAAGAATGACTACAAGTCATCATATTTTAATAATTTGTACTTGCACACTCTTAGCAAACACAGCAGCCCAAAGTTCAAAGTGCCCATTTATTACAGTGTCCTCCCGAATTACTGGCACCCAAGTAAAGCAGGTCAATGGGAATTTCAGCCAGATGCACAAGACACAGAACAATATGAAACAACATGCCTGGCAGTGGAGGTCCGGGTGCTACAGTGTGGGGTCATCCACATTGTTGATGGTTTTCCAGATGCAACGTGTAGTTTAAATATCTGTGACAGAGAGAGATGTTTAGCACTCTCACCTCATTCAGAGAAAGGTTGTTGGGGCTACTCCACCTTCCCACTCATCAAACCCACCACAGTCGTGTCATCAGTGGACTTGTTTTGGTTTGAACTGCATTGCTGCTGTGTGAACAGCAGAGGGCTGAGCACATAAAGCCCTTTTTTATCTAAAACTACAGAGTTTATACAGAATGAGTAGTGTATAAACTGAATTTGTGTGCCATTGCTGTGTGTGTGTGTGTGTGTGTGTGTGTGTGTTTGTGTGTTTTAGGAGTTCAGGCTCAGGCCAGGGTCACTCTGTCCTCTCAGAGTCTCTGTGCTGCTTCTGGGTCTACAGTAACAATCCCCTGCACATACACAACATATTATCAGTACAGTGTCAGAGACAAGGAGTGGTATCAGATCTCAAGCTCTGATAGAAAAGCACGAGTCCTGAGTAAAGATCCACGATACTCAGCACGGGTTTATGTCAGCACAGAGAGGAATAACTGTGAGCTGACAGTGAGCAGTGTGGAAGTGAGAGACTCTGGAGTTTATAACTTCAAATTTAAAACATGGGACCGTTACTGGATATCAGCCCCATCTGGAGTTAATCTCACTGTTACAGGTAAATAGACACATCTACACAATCAGACTCATGCACACACACACACGCTGAGGCTCTGGCTGTTTATATGCAGTTTGATGTGTGTAACAATTATAATTTCTGATGTATGGTATGTGTGTAGAGTTACAGGTGAAGGTGGATCCTAAGACTGTTGGACAGAGAAAGGTAAAACTTACCTGTAGCTCCACCTGCAGCCATAGTGAAAGCCCTTACTACTACTGGTACAGGAATGAACAATACATACGGTATAAAAACCATGCCTCCATTGAGATCGACTCCACCGAACCATCTGAGGAGGGCAGCTACTCCTGTGAGGTATCTGGCAGACGCTCTCCTTCATTATGTAAGTGTCCAAGCCAAACTTCTCAAGCATAACCTAACATTAGAAGTCTTTGTTTAACTAATGTTCTTTAAAATGTATGATGTGTTGGTAATACACTATATGGACAAAAGGATCACTACATTAAAAGAGACTTGAATAGCAATGTGTAACGGTTGGAGGCCTCTAGAGGCCGTGCTTTCTCAGATCATTCTGTTCAGTTTGGGTCTTTTATTTTGAAATCCCGAGCACACCGGGTTTTAATTTGTTTATTGTGTGTTTCAGCTGGCCGCTGTGCTCAGAAAGAATGAGATTTGAGTTTCTATTGGTTTGTGAAGTTTAGTTTTATGTAATTAAGTTTGTTCGTGGTGGACCTGAGTTGTCAGTCCACCGTCATGCTTAGTGTGTGTTTCCTTATCTCCTTTTGGTTCGTGTTTTGAGTTTGTTTCTGGCCCTCATGCCAATTGTTTTTTTTTACAATTAAAGTAACTAAAAATGGATGTCTGCCTACGCGCCTGCCTTCATTTGGGAGTTAAGGGAGATCGTGACACGATGCATTCAAATACATTGACTATAAAATAGATTTGGTCCCCCCCCTTTCCAGCTACATTCTTGGAAGACTTTCCAAAAGATTTTGGAGTTTCTGTGAGAATTTGAGCATTTATGAGGTCAGACACTGATGTTGGATGAGAAGGCCTGGCTCACAATTTCCGCTCCAGTTTCAAGTTTCAAGTTTTATTGTCATATGCAGATAACAATGTAGCATCATTACCCGTAATTAAATTCTTAGGCTTGTGTTCCCCCAACTTTATATAAATATATAGAAAAGTATATAGAGAAATGTTTAAAAATAAAAAAAAACATTTAAAAAGTATTTTTGTTTAGTATTTACAAGTATTGAAAGAGTTTAATATTTACAAGTATTAGTAGCATGTCTAGTGCAAAATGATACAGTGAGGTATTTGGAATGTGGGTGCAAAATTGTACAGTGTGGGTTTAAAGTGGCATTGTTTAAAGTGACATTGTGAAGAGTCGAGTAGTTGTGGTGAGTGTATATTGGTGTGTGCAGAATGTCAGCAGTTCAGAAGCCTGATGGCTTGTGGATAGAAGTTGTCTCTGAGTTGCTGGTGCAGGTCTGGATGCTCCTGCACCGCCGGCCTGACGGCAGGAGTGTGAAATGTCTGTGGCTGGGGTTGCTGGGATCAGAGAGGATGATCTGAACCTTCTCAGGCACCGTAGATAGAAGAGCTGCTGTCTTGCTGCTTTTGTGATCACACCAACGTGGTGTGACCAGCTCAGATCCTCGCTGATGTTGATGCCCAGGGATCTGAAGCAGCTGACTCTCTGCACCTCTCTCCCTCGATGTGGACGGGGGCGTGGCCTCCTCCCTGCTGCCCCCTGCAGTCCACCATGAGCTCCTTGGTTTTGCTGACGTTGAGCAGCAGGTTGTTGTCACAGCACCATGATGCCAGGGCCCTGTATGCCGACTCATCTCCATCAGAAATGCAGCTGGTGATGGTGGTGTCGTCTGCGAGTTTGATGATGGTGTTGGAGCTGTGTGTTGTCGTGCGGTCGTGGGTGAACAGGCTGTACAGCAGGGGGCAGCACACATCCCTGGGGGCACCAGTGCTGAGTGTCAGTGTAGAGGAGGTGGTGTTCCCGATCCGATCCACCTGAGGTCTGTCTGTTCATCCCAAAGGGGCTGAATGGGTTTGAGGTCGGGGCTCTGTGCGTGTCAGTCAAGTTCTTCCTCACTGAACTCATCCAAATGTAACCATCCATAGGATGGCAAATACTTAAAATCTTCTACATACAGGCTGTTCAAGTGAGGGAACAACAACGGGGCTGACACAAATGCTCTTGTATTAAAAATTATTTATTGAATAAGAAAAGCCATCAAACCTTCAAGATAGGGCATATTAGGGCACTAACACATATGGGGCTGCAGCTCCCATGGGAGGAAAAAAGAAAAAAGTAAGTCAATAAATAAAAAAAACCTTTATATCAAATACACAGTGTCAAACACAAACACACAGCAAAACACTCCACACCGAATAAACAGCATAAATCATGTATAAATTAAACTGCACTCAAAAAAACACCACACCAACCTTCTATAACCACTACAAGCAACCCCCCTAGTGGGAACCCTAAACCCAACCCAAAAAGAAGGAGCACGGACACGCGCGCACACACTCACAAGACAAAGAACAACCTCCAAATCAAATAATCCTCCCCACACGGATCTCCACTTGTTGGGCAAGTCCCACAATCCAGGCCAACTCAAAATACACAGAACGTAACCCAGAAAACAAAACAGAAAAACAGCGGCTAATTGAACAGATGAAGCTTGTCCTCCTCCATTTCTGGAACGGTTCCCAGTAACTGCCTACTAC
>JBBIGA010000002.1:3414996-3421146 GCA_037576975.1 Alestes dentex | reverse complement strand
ACCTCTGCAGATGATCTATACCTATTTTCTCCTGGGAAATCAACAATGTGTCATTTGACAAGTGGCTAAACACTCAAATAAATAAATGAATAAATAGATACACACATACATGTTCCCTGAATCACTCTTGGTTTGAATTTAGCTTTCTAAAACCTTATTTGAAAGCTCTGCCAGCTTTATGTAGGTGAGATGTGCAAAGGAGAAGAACCTTCTGAAGATGATACTTCGAAAAAACACTTCTTCAGTCATTTTTCTGCGTTTTTTTTTAGAGAACCACGTTGGACTCTTTACTTGTGAAGAAGGATGAGTTTCCTCAGATTAATCCTAAACTAAACCATAATCTTGACCTTAAGAAGACAGTAGAGCACTTAACAAAGTTGGTGGTCCAGACAGTTCAGTCCTGTTTATGTCTGGATTTTCTTCACACAAATACACACACAAACATACACATACACATACACACACACACACACACACACACACACACACACACACACACACACACCAGTGAGATCACTCCATGTTCTCTGTATCAGCAAAGCCCAACTCGGGCATGACAGAGCATCAAGCTGTTATGTAGGTTAGCTGTGTTGATAGAGCTCCGAGCCATGGGGTAAAGCCAACGAATTAAAAAAAAGTCTTTGACGAGATGGCGGCTGGGGTGTGTGTGTGTGTGGTGCACATAGTGTGTTGAACAAACAGTAGTGTGTGTGTGTGTGTGTGTGTGTGTGTGTGTGCAGGGTCAGTGCTCGGTCAGAGAGTCGTCTGTGCATCCTAGTTTTGCAGTGTGTGTCCGGGTGCCGAACGTGAGCCGCTTGTGCCGTCTACTGCACAAACCTAGAATTTAACCAGCGGCGAGAACAAAAACGCACACACACACACGACACCAAGCCCACCACCAAGAAACAGTATCAAAATAATAAAAATAATAAACAGACAGGAACATCTCAAAATCATAAACGCAGAAGGTGAACATTTTCCATTTTTCCCTGTCATGGTGAAATGAAAGGCAAACTCAAATTTGTGAAATGTTTTGCCACTGTTGTGTGTGAAAGTCAGACACGTTTACCTTTTTAAAGTGTCTGTTTCAATTAAAAACATCCCTCTTTTCTTTAATTCTATTTGTTATTTAGAATGTACTGATCCTGGATATTTTTGTACATTCTGGGAATATTAAAAAAAATTAATGAGCGTTTTGTGCCAAAATGTTTACACTTTATTTTTCGTATTAACAGCATCTCTGTTTTTGTATCAGACAATTATCTAGAACAAGGTAAATTTGGACAATTTTTGGTATAACCCAACAGCATGCTTTGTTATAATAGACTAAATAACTATATATATACATATATATACACACATATATATATATATATATATATATATATATATACACACACAGTCAAATCAGTGCACAATGAAGGTAGTTCATGAATTTTTTTTTTTTTTTTTTTTAAGTTTGTCCCCCACAAGGACGTGTGTATAACAGTCACTCTTAACTTGGTTCCCAGTTTACAGTGCTGTAGTTCTGATTTCCCTAAGGATAGAATTTGTGATGGACAAGAAAAGACACCAGAGGTGACCGTTCTCACCTGTTTTTGTTGTGTGCGCTTTTTTGTGTGTATATTTTGTGCATGTGAGTGTTTGTGGAAAGTGAAGCAGGTAAAATCAGAAAAAAATTAAAACTGACCTCAGATATGTGACTTTGTTGTACCATGCAAGTTTGTAAACGGGACAGAAAAGGACAGCAAGACTTTATGGATTTTGGGAATTTGGGGGTTTGCTGTTTGATATAAACAATGCACCCATATATATACAGTTATACATATATATGTTGTGTGTAGAAAATGTAATGTTTAATTAAGCTGTTTGACAAATTTACAGTAAATTGTAATAATATGCAGTAATGTAGTAATAAATGTCCGTGTGTGTGTGTGTGTGTGTATGTGTGTATATATACATGTGTGTATATATATATATATATATACATATATACATACATATATACACACAATGCATACATTCATGTTTATTATACAGAATTATTTTTTTTTAATACAACAAATATATTTGCTTAAACATTTACTTATTGATTTAATGTAGGTGAAGCGATTACGCCAAAAAACTCTGTGCAAAAGTGCAAATGTTCCAAATGTTCAAACATATTTATGCAAACATACACAATCTGCACTTTTTTCCAAGTCATTTGTGATCGTTTCTGTCAGTCCACTCCAAATTGTCGAAACTGGAGTTACTAAATTATTACTGCAGCAAAAATGCATTAAAAACAGTAAATGTTATAAACTATATATATTTTTTTTTCTGACACCACGAACTCCTTTATAAATAATAAAAATATAAATACTAACTGACCTGAGTTCACACACACACACACACACACACGCACACACTCAGACACACACACAAACACACACTCATCCCAATGGAAGCAGTTCCATCCACACCTTTCCAATAAAAGCTCCAAATGCACAAACAACATGTTCTTTCCTTTTTCACATTCTTCAACATTCAGGTGCACCTCTTCACCTCCAGAGTGCCTGATCGCTACTTGTCTCTCCACTTTTTCTGCTTCCTCTCACCTCGAATACATACAACTTTTACTGTTATTCCGCCTGAAATCCAGAGTTTTCTGCAAAAGCATCTCAGGAACAGAGAAAAGTGAAAAAGCTGTGCAATGTGTGATGTGATCTTGATTCAGACAGCAGTGTGCAGAACGGTTCCACTTGTGCATGCCTTCCTCTTTGGATTATATGAGGGAGAGATTTAAAGTAAACAGGCCGAATGATCGAGCAATCAGACCCTCACTGGGTGTCTGGGAAACCAGCCCTGGGGAAGTGTGGCCTATAGCATGGCCCAGTGTGGCCGCGCTCTCACTCTCATCCACACTCATCATCTGAAAGGGGAGATGATGGGCAGATATATAACACAGGAGCCAAATGAGTTCCACCATAATTTTGTATGTCCGCAAACTGACCACAAATGCCTCAAAGAAAATGCATACAGTTTGAGTGTGTGTTTAAAATGTTTTGCTCATTTTAAAATAAGTAAATATCCAAGAAATAATTTTTGATGAAAATTTAGTGCAAAATCTAGTGAATAACTAACACCCAAAACATGAAGAGGATTTTTTTTAACTTATTAATGCTTAGAAAATAGTAATTTTATATACACACCAATCAGCCATAACATTAAAACCACCTGTCTCTCGTGCCCCATAAACAGCTCTGACCCAGCAAGCCATGGACTCCAAAAGTCTGCAAGACCTTCAATCCATGAGGTGTCGCCTCCATGGATTTGACTAGTTTGTCTAGGACGTCCCACAGATGTTCGATTGGATTGAGATCTGGGGAAACTGAAGGTCAAGTCAACACCTTCCAGAACACTCTCTATCATGTTCCTTAAACTGTTCCTGAACAATATTTGCAGTGTGGCAGGAAGCATTATCCTGTTGAAAGAGGTCATGATGGTGTGAACATGGCCTGTGACAATGTTTAGGTAAATCATTTGTTTCAAAGTAAATGCAAGACCCAAGTTTTCCAAGCAGAACATTGCCCAGAGCATCACACTCCATCGCCTCAGCTTCTTCTCATACTGCAGCCTGGTGCCATCTCTGGCCCAGGTAAGCAACACACACACACACACACACACACACACACCTGGCCACGCACAAGAAAACGTTATTTATAAGACCTACTTCCATCATTCCTTCTTCCAGTTCTGATTCTGGCCATTGTGTTTTTGGTGGTGACAGGGGTCAGCATGGGCTCTCTGACCAATCTGCAGCCCCATACACAGCAATCTGAGATGCACTGTGATCAACACCTTCATATCTGAGCATCATGAACTTTTTTTTAGCAGTTTGTGCTACAATAGGTGGGATTGAACCAGATGAGGTATTCTTCACCCCACACCTACATCAGGGAGCCTTCAGTGTCCATGAACCTGTCGGCAGGTCACGGGTTGTTCTTCCACTGTCTGCTGCACAACGGGAACCCCCGAAGTGGTTTTACTGTTGTGGCAGATGTGGCATTGCTTTTGTTTCATTTATCTGTTTTATTTTGTCACCCTTCAGGGGCTTTTATTTGAGAAGCAGAAAAAAATACATTAACTTTCATGACATTTCATCATGAACATACATAGTATTCATGTTTATTTTATTTAATAAATCATTTTAGACCAGTTTCATTGGTTCACTCCCCATAATATTTTGTTACAGTGTTAAACGTTACACGCATTTTCCATTAAGAAATATAGTAATGGTTTTTACATATTCGTAGCATTAAGCAGCAGTATGGCAGTCTGTAATACTACTGGAAGGGGACACAGGGGGCACAGATTACTACAGCAGAAAACGCAAGTAAATGCAAGCACCATTAGGACTGAAAGATTCTTCTTCAGCATCCACTGTTCTGCTTCCCACTGGGAAATAACCACAGAATTCCAAAAATGTTTATCAGTTTTGGAGCCTTTAAGTATACATGGGAAAACATCATAAAAGTCTAATGGACATGCATTCCCCTGGGGCAAAGGTCAAATCAAGCTCTCACACACAGATATGCGTATACTGTTGCTAATGAACATTAGTTAATATTATTATTATTATGTATGTGTCTGTTTATATAGGCAATATTCATTTCAGTCCTTTCCATGGCTGGGTCCCATGTAACACACATCTAGAACAGCGAGAAATATGTTTTTAAAAACAGATGAGAGTCCACAGCCTGATAAAATAAACACTGAGGCTCTGAGAATTATTGGAGCGAACATTAATAAAGTGATTTATGGCTGATCAAATCCAACTGCATTCTGTGACCTACGACAAAATTGGACAACTTTTAGACTAAAAGGTTCACCGCTAAAACAGCCAAATGCATTCCGAAGATTAAAAAATGATACATTCATGTCTACTGTCTATGGAAATACATTATGTTGTGATGTTGAAATCTGACGGAATTCTCAACATATTCATTTTTTCCATGGCTGTTCTAAGACCTTGCAGGATCTAAATACTAATCTAAGACCATCCAAGGATCCGTGTAATTTGAACTTCAGCAAATTCATTGTTAATATATACAGCTGTGCAGCCTAAAAATTCTCGGCATAATTCATGCTGCTCAACAGCTTCCTGACCTTCCTAATTTACAACATAGACACATGGTAAAAAATAGGCTGCTGCAGAATCTCATTTTAATTCCTAAACTGATGGAACTGGTGGCCAATTGCTCAAAATTGCTCAGATTTTATTACAAGAATTTGCTAAATTAAAAAAAAATAAATTTGCATCACTGAAAAATAAAATGTGTCTGCATCTGTTTTCCTGTTTTTATTTTTAAGCATTATATTTTGAATAAATAAAACTAACTTTTATATAATTCATTTTTTATTCATTATATCCTATCATGTGCTGTATTTTGATATTTATGTTATATACATTTCTAGGAACTTTAATACAGTATACAAACATGTATACTTAAGTAGTGCCCTCACTTCTTCATACTTTTCACTTTTCTTATTTTTTTATTTTTTGGGATGACATTCTATTATATTCATTTATTTATATATAATTATATATTTGTGCACAAGCAGCTATGTCAGATAAATATAGTTATTAAGCTTGAATTAAAAGACAATTGAAAATTTAAATGAAAGAAATTATTTACATTTTTTTTATGCAAAAATAATTCAAAAGTATTCACAAATTTTGAAAGGAAAATCTACAGTATTTGCAACTCCATAGACAACAAATCATGATGCCCAGTAATGAAAAGTAAAATTACAGCGTTTATTTTTAGGATGAAGTTTGAATATGATTAGTGTGTGAACGGTCAGCATTTTTAAAAATATTGAATTAATCGATACTATGAGTCTGTGTGTGACGTTACTCTGAAAATAGTGATGCGGTGGAGTTGCGGAGCATGGCTGGAGCACAGTTGGTGAGGGGAGAAACATGATGTGTTAGTGAAGCGCTTGACTGCACTGTCACCACCTGAGGCACACATTTGCCTGTCTTTCACCCCGTTACATAAAGAGTCCCATACCGAGGCGCCCAACCCTGAGAGAGACAGAGAAAAGGGAGAGAGAGAGAGAGAGAGAGAAAGAGAGAGAGAGGTATTAAGGGCAGCTTTGGGC
>JBBIGA010000002.1:3402496-3409996 GCA_037576975.1 Alestes dentex | reverse complement strand
GCTGAAATGGGCCACACTTTAAAAAAATACACATAAAAATACTTTTTCATTGAATATATCCCACTATCATCTAATGTCTATTTATTCTGATGTTTGTTTATTCAAGATGTATAAATATAAATCATGAATATTTTATATTTCCTGTTACGGAGGTATAAACGGTTAGCACTGATGTGTTATGGGACATACAGCTCCAAAATAAGAGACCACTGCAAAACTCTTCTCAGTTTTTATCTTTAACAAGTGCAAGTTATAGTTTTAAGAACTGCGGACAATATTTCTCCTAATTTCCAAACAAAATATTGTTCTTTAAAGCATGATTTTAAAGGACATGACAAAACATCAAAATAAGAGAAATGATGCAGTGTTTACAGAACTTGAATAGTCCAAAGAAAACAAATCTCTTGTTCACTCGTAGACAAAATGGCAATAATTACCTTTGACAAACTTCTAGTAGTGTTTTACCATCCAACTGGTCACAATGCGAGAGGAGAGTGTTGATTACAGCAGTGTTTTTTATGTATTTCCTCATTAAATAAGATTTGATTCAGGTGATCACTAATCAGTCCCCTATGAAGCAGAGTGAGGTGCTTGTGTAGGAATTTAACAGACACTGGCATGGAATGGTTGTCATACTTCTAGAGATGCTGATATTTTTCCAGAGCTGTATATAGGTGTTCTCCTGGTCAGTATCTATGAAAAGTTAAAGGGGGTTTCAGCAGGCACCCCCCACGACATGGCCCACAGTGTGATATCCCCCCTCATACACACACCACACCCCTCAGCAGTTACGCCACTGTTCCTGTGGGACAAAAACAAAAAAAAACGTTGATCACTGCATCTCAACATGAACAGTATTTAGTTTGTCTGAATATAATTAAACGTATAAAGCGGTAATTAATTTAGGCCTTCTTTCCTCCCCACTCACCAAAACATTCTGAACAGGCAGGGTAAACACTTGTCAGTGAAATAATTAGAATTAATGAAACGTGTAAAATGGAAATGAATGCACAAACCTTCAAGGTAATGTTTAAAAATGAAGAAAAAAAAGACAAAAAAGGCATAATATGACTCAGGTTCAGGTTTGCCACTTAAATCGAATTGAATTCTAGTCCACATGTGCCAAATGTTGTTGCGTCTGCGGTTAATTTGCATTTTAAGTGCAGCCAGTCCTTCTTGAAGGCTCTCCTTTACACATAATACAGCATGTTTTGCCCCGTAGCCTCTCAATGGTGGAGTGAATACTCCTCATGTGTCTTTAAATGTAACCCATCGGCCTGAATATCAACCCTAGCAGGTGGGCTCATGTCTGGAAGGGGGAAGAGGGTGGTCCTATCCCTCACAATTCTATGTTTTTTTCATTTTGGTTGCTGTTTTATTGATTTGAGACCGGGTCACCTTGCAAAAAATGCTATTTTACCTTTTATTTTGATATTTTATTCCAATAAAAAAGGAAAGAAAAAAAAATGTTAGGACCCCCCTTTTTCCCCATACAGAAAGATGGGAAATATACCCCCTTAAATATTTTATTCTTTCTTTTTTGTTTGTTTTATTGATATATAACGGGGTCACCTGACAAAAATAGCATTACACCCTTTACTTTATTTAAATATAAAGGAAAGAAATAAAGGGTGTTAGGACCCCTCTCTTCCTCCTTATAGACATGGGCCCACCTGCTAAGGAGAAGGGGGGGTCCCCACAACCCACAATGTTTTTCATTATTCATTATTTTTAAATATAAAATGGGTCATTTTACAAAGAAATACCATTTTATTTGACACGGCATTGAATTTCAGATAAATGAGCATACAGCAACCACTCTTTATATCATGTGAGCATTTCAGAACCAACACGTCCCAAATTGACTTAAACTAAAATCCCATTAGGTCTAACTACACACTATAAAATCTCATTGCATGTTGCTCAATATTCATACCGTTATGGGGAAAAAAAAGTCTCGTTTAGCCTCGTTAATGTATACCGAAGCATAATGTACACTGAAATTCTCCAATGGTGTTTCGGATATTCTACGTATCCATCATAATGATGAAGTTTATTCAAATTAAAAGCTTACACTTCAATGCAAATGTTTCTATAATAAGGGGGTTGATGCTTACATACCATATTAAATTCAAAACAAAGACCAATTTAAATAATAAGGAAATAAAATCAATATGTAAATGTCCCCCAGCAAATGTTTTTTCTCAACAACTGGGTCAACAGGACACATGTAAGACGCCCCTGGTTATTTCTGACTTTCTATGTAAAAAATTATATTTAAAGTACATTTTGATGACCAAGAGCTTTAGAATACAAGAAAAAAAAAATAAACATGCAGAAATGGCAGTTTCTGTTTATTTGCTGAATTTTACCTACAGTTTTTTAAATATATATTTTTAACACAAAAACAAAAACAAAAACAAAAAAATGTGGCCCGCACAAAGGATATGGTGCACATATCTGATGTCTTATAATTTTCTAATAAAATGCAAAAAGGTTTCAGAAAGGGAGAGTTTGTGGAGAAATTAGTTCCTTAGTGAATAAAACATGAAATTAACTATGAGTGTTTGTCTATCTCTCTGCTGGACTAAACATCACAGGTGGCTCCTCATGAAGCTGCTTGAGGGAATCTTAAGTGTGTGAAGCTGCAGAAGGGGCGGGAGCGTTGATCCAAATTAAAAGATCTTTGATAACACATTGGTCTGTGTTTCCATACGTTGCTCATTTCTTACAATACATTCAGCATCCAGACTGTGAAAAATGGGACGAATCCAGACAAACCTTCTGCTGGTAGGTTTCCCCTCATGCTTTGCTGTTCTTCAAAATATTTGCCAGACTATGGAGCGTGATGCCTTTCCCAGAACTGAATTGACCTTTCAGTCAAATTTTTCAAATTTTGGAGATTTTGGTCCACTTGAAGGTTTCCTCGCCTCTGCTGCTCGTACTCCATACAGGGGGCCGAGCTGGTCCAATTAAAGCCGTTTTGCGTCCGAGGAGAGGTGGACGGAGGGAAAGACGCTGCTGGCATCCTGCTGCTTGACATTTCACTGGGAATAATTTAGAGCCACTTTGTAAATAATTAAACCCCCCCTCTTGGCTTTTAAGAGCTGCTACTGGTTGCTGTCATTTAGATGTCCCTGCAGAGGTTGTACTTTATTATTTGTGTGTGTGTGTGTCTGTGTGTGTGTGTGTGTGTGTCTGTGTGTGTCTCATGTAACATGTCCGTGCTGGAGTGTGTGTGCTCAGTGTTAGGGATAATGTCCTGTAAGAAGGAACAGGCCATTGCATATAAGCAGCTTTCTCAATAATTTACTGATACACCTATCAAATTAATTAAAGCAACAAAAATGTGAAGAGAATTCACTCATTTGCTGGAAATCTCAGGTCCTCAGTAGTGTGGGAAGGTCTGTGGTTGCCTTGAAAATGGTTTAAAACTTTTCAGTTTTAAACCATCAGCTGGAAGCGTGTTCCTGCCAGTAAAACACTGTATAAAATTTTAAGACTTTCTTGATGAATATGCAAATTAGAATTCAGGATTCTTGGTGTTCTCCAGGACGCATGGATTTGCTCAGTTCATTCAGCAGGTACTTGGTAACTGTAAATACCAACCTCTCTCCAGGTGCTCTCTCTCTCTCTCTCTCTCACACACACACACACACACACAGACACACACACACGCAAATACACACACACCTCACATCCTAGTGCATTTCCGTTCAAATTGATTTTATTCAAACTGACTTTGGAGCAATTCGATTGGTTCATTTCTCCTGAGATTTTGACACACTGTTAAACATAGCTGGCATATTATAATTATAAAAAATATAAAAATATATCCAAAAAAATAAATATGCAGGGTTTTATTACAGGAGTGACGACCCAAGTAGACTGAACATTACTACAAAAGCTTGTATCTCCAGTCCTGTCACTGATAGCCGCTGCTGTTTACACATTGGGGAAAAAAATAATATAGTAAGTAAGAATCACAATAACAATTTTAACAAAAAACTTTTTTTTTCTTTTCAAAAATTGGCAGAGACACATTTTATCACTTAAAACACTTAAGAAACTGATACAAACTCTGTGTACAAACTTATTTTGTACTGACTTTTTTGTACAAAATTCGGTGCTGAATGCATTGCCGGTGCTGAGTGCATTGCCATTGGGATAATGAGTGCTGCAGCGGTCCACAGTAAAACTTTTACGGCGTGCTCTAATTACTGTGGACACACTGCAGTAAAACACCCCACACTGGGCCTCTCGGCCATCAGAGGAAAATCCGCTGTGGCCTCTACTTACAGTATCAAACAGCTCCGGTCAGGAACCAGCTCTGCCCTCTACATACATCTGCAGGGATTCAGGAGGCCAAATCTGACCCCAGGTCAGACTCTACTGCATGTTTAACGCAGAACTCTTACTTCGGGCCAGTGAACTGGACTGGTCCATTGTTAAATTCATTTATTTAGCCAGAAAGTCAAAAATAATTTCTTTATCCATGAAATCGTCTTTTCGAAACATTTTTTAAAAAATCATATCTTATTAAGAAATCTTACCTAATATTAAATATTAATATTAAGATTACCCATATGATTCTATATTATTATTATTATCATTTTTATTTGTATAATAATAATAATAATAATAATAATAATAATAATAATAATAATGATAATAATAATAATAATAATCTTTATTTATATAGCACTTTACAAAGCGCTGTACAAAATCAAAGTGAATGAACAAAATGTAAAGGTAATTAAAAATAATAATAATAATATAACAATCAAAATATATTGATATACACTTAACTGTTAATTAACTCAACACTGAAATAAACAACACTGAAATAAAACTTAACTCTGAAATAAAACTTATCACTGAAGTAAAAGTGGTAGTACTAGAAGTAATGACAGCATTATAATCATCATGTAAATTATGTAAATCAGAAAATGTAGAAATTGTAATTTATTTATTAACCTGCGTGCACACACCACACCTCTCAGTGTGAACAATGTGAAATTCTTTCTCTGCATTTAACCCATTTACTAAGTGAAGCAAGGGGCTGCTACTAATGAGGGGCGCCCAGGGAGCAGTGTGTGTGGGGACGGTACCTTGCTCAAGGTTACCTCAGTGATGATACTAGTAGCTGGGATACGAACCCACAGCCTTCTGATTGCAGGGCCAACGCCCCAACCACTAGGCCACCAGCTGCCAATTGTTCATGTAATGACTACAAAGACACAGAGACAAGAACAATATAAAATATAAATTCTTAATAAATTGACATATACATCTGTAGAAAACCTCAATATGAAAATACACTATGCTATATACAGAAATGCAAAATATATCAGATTCAGAATCAGAATCAGAAAACTTTATTTAAATTGTTTAATATAAATACTGTGTATACTGTAAGTAACACAGTTGAGTGAAATCTGCCAACACAGATGGTAGTTTGGAGTAAGTTATTGCATTGTAGAGATCAGTAATAATATTAAGTAAAAACAACTAATTTTGACATAAGTAGTGATATTGCACACGAAGACTATTGCACATAAGACATTGCACATAATTAAATGATTCAGCACATGATATTTCACATGGTAAGACAACTGCACAAAAGATACTGCACATAATAATAATGTTTTAAAACCCGATAAGAACATTGCACAATTTTGCGCATGGTAGACTGAAATGGCACAAATAGCAACTTATTTGACCATCAAGTCTTTTGCACCATGTAAACTTATTCTTGACTGTTTGAATAGTTTTCAAGGTCAGATCTGATCCCAGTCTTGGCTGGAAGTGTCCTGTTAGAAGTCCTGTTCCTCTGCGCTATTGATGATAACGCTGTGCTTCTGACCCAAATGCCCTCTGTCCATCATGTGTTAAATGGTCTCCTTATAGAGTCGGTACACTCGCCACAGTCTATAACATCACATATGCATGCTCACACACATACACCCCAGCCCACAAACACACATTTTCCATATGGCCAGCAAAGGAATGTACTGTTTTCATTCACCATTTGACACCCAACCGCCCCCCCCATACTGCATGTTCATAACTACATGCACAGCTGTTATTTTGATCATACGGTAAACTATAAAATCAGCATATCCTCTGCTCATGGTCAGGCCATACCAGAACACATTATACATACAGTAACACCTAATAAATCTATCAGATCCAATAAAAACCCAGGATCCGTTTTGGCATCGTCATCCCTGCATGTGCTGGCGTGGTTGCTTGACTGGCTGTTTGGAACAAGTACTTTTATTATGGTTCAAATATACAGAAAATTTCAGTATTTGCTATATTCCGCAGTATCTATGTACTGCACTTTAACTTTTTCATACAACAAAATAAATAGATCAATCAATCAATCAAGAAGCAAGAAATAAGTAAATCAATAAATCAATAAATAAATCAGTGGAATACCTTCAGAGGTGTTCCCCAAAAGCTACTCTTAACAGATTCAATACTTACTATTAAATTATGTAATATTAATTTTTCAAAAATAACTGACGTCACACCATCGCATTTGTTTTTAGTTTATTTGTTTACAAAATACTTACAGTATGCTGCATATTTGCTCAACCTTCTGCACCATAAGCTTTTATTTATTCAATAATTGATATGAGTAAATCTGTATCTGTAATAGGTAGTTAAAGAAATTGAAGTCATACATTTCTCTGTTTATGTCCACTATTTTTTAAAAATGTACAATAAAATATAATGTATAAAATAATGTACAATAAAATATAAAAAAAAAAACATTTAACCTCTTCAATCCTAATGCTTCAAGACTTATTAATAAGTTTTTATCAACTTAATATCTACTGTTCATGATAACATATTTAAAGGAATTAAATCATCACACATTTCTGTCAAAAGCTTATTTAATACTTCAGAAAATAGTACTCATTATTAATATTCATTATAATACTCTTGACCTGTGATTAATTTACTCAACTATGAATAATTCATTATCCACTACTAAACTAATATGTAAGTTACAGTATAGCAGTTACAGAGTTGTGTTTAAACTCTGTTTAAAGGGTAAAGGATTTTTTTCAGACTCATTACTGTTCTATTCAAATATCTGATTCCCCTTTTATATGCACACACACACACACACACACACACACACACACACACACACAATATATATATATATATATATATAAATGAAATTATTCATACCCCTGTCAAATTTTGACTTAGTAATTTTGGCTTAGTTACAAGATCAAGTTTCTTCTTGAAAATGACACAGGTGTCTCCCAGAAGATAATAAGACAATGTACAAGAGGCATTATTGTGGAGAAAAATATATCTCTGTTTTTTTTTTTTACATTTGAACAAAAAGTGGCATGTCCAATATTATTCATGCCCTTCTCAATAATCAGTAGAAAAGCCCTTTTTTTGGCTATTACAGCAATCAAATGCTTCCTATAATTGCTGATGAGCTTTTTGCATGTCTCCACTGGTATTTTC
>JBBIGA010000002.1:3370237-3383555 GCA_037576975.1 Alestes dentex | reverse complement strand
TGGTCAAAGAATAAAGATGGATCACATTGAGTTCAACTGGTGCGTGAGTGCCTGCCAGTCCTGCCTGGAAACAGGCGAGAATCATGACAATGCATGGATGAGTTTCTTCATTTGACACAAAATCTCTAACCTATGTTCGTGAGATGCCAGAATGCTGATTTTCTTTTATTTGATCACTGAAACTAAAATCCCATCCATGATTAGTGTTCGTTTCTTTTTCACGTACCCTTAACCAGTCGTAGGGGTGCAGAAGCCTATCCTAGTGCCCAGAGGGTGAAAGGTGGAGGAACATCTTGAACAGGTCACCAGTCAAAGCTCTAATGAAATGACTGTAAAAATACATTATGGACATATGGCATCTTTGGCACGTCCATCATAAAAAGGAATTTCTCAAGGTGTAAAAGTAGCTGCTAAAAGTTAATAATTGAACATGTAGTCAAATTTAAAACTTTGGATTCTCCTGGTCAAATGACATGTTTTAGTGTAAATAAGTGCACACCCTCTACGGCGAACATAAAATGACTGTATATTTGCTGTATGTAACTCATTAGAAAAATGTTGCTTGAGTAAAAGCTAGGAACATTTTATATTTGATGTTCATTTTTCAGAGAATGTTTAAAAATAAACACAAACAGTTGTGCACAGAATTGGAGAATGTAAAGGACATTTGATATTTTTAATTAGGAAAGCATACAGTTTTAATGCATTTTTAATATATAATATAAATGTAAATATGATTGTTTTTATGGGTAGTATCAAGAATGACCACCAACTCCTGTTAAACTAGAAGATATACTTTCCAATAAGTGTCATTTAATTCATTTATGGTTGTCTTTTTAGGAACATTTATTGTCATCAAATGTCTTATGTACCACCTCTGCAGTATATTATATTGTAGTGGGCTCATAATGTTGGATTGTGTGTTAAGTGTGAAAGGGAAAACAACACAATGTATAAATCCCATCCCCAATTGCATAGCCTCATCTGCCCCATCCCCCTATTCCCCCTCACATTCTCTTCATTCCTGGAGTAAGTGTGCTCCCTAGTGTCTCTTTTGTTAGGGGAAGAAGAGGAGATGGGAAAAAGAGGGATGTGCAGCCAAACACACTCATGTCGAGCAACACAGAGATGTAAGGTATGCATGATTTTATGATCTGCATGCTTTCAAGAATGAATGAAATAATCTACCACGATACACCTATATACACCTAAATACACAAACTTGCGCGCGCACACACACACACACACACACACACACACACACAGTAACCTTGAAGTCAAGGTAACCATCTAGTCCAACTTTTTTGGGTAATTTACATCATTTTCTGTCAATTGACTAGATGCATTAGTTCATTTCTTTGTTTATGTATTTACATATTTGCAAATACATACATTTGTCTAGTGATTTCAAGTTACTGTTTTTTTGCTAAACATTTTTATATTCCAAAATCAGGGTATTAGCTTGACCAAGTCTTAGTCAAAATGCTCAGTCAAAATGCTCACAAACACATACACACACATATGCATGCATCAGCTGTTTCATACACTGTTAGGGTCTTTTGATGCTCTTCATCCTCTTAAGATTCTACAGCTGCTCTTGATAAGCCTTCACTCATGGTGGCTTTTTTGACACCTGTCCTACTTCTACTCCCCATATTTTACTTTACCAACATATTCTTACACTTTGCTTAACACTCACTCTTACAAAACAGAGGTAGATGTATCTGAGATGTCTGATTCCAGCAAATAAACGTTAGTATAGTACATAAGTAAAGAACCTTTAAATTATGAAAAGTCTCTATGAATTTTTAAGGACCACTGTAAGTGGTCTTCATACTCACACATCTCATTAACCAAAAAAAGAAGGTTCCTCAGGGAACCGAAAGTGGTTCTTCCAAAGAACCCTGTTTGGAGCCCTAATTTTCTTCAGTCTTGGAGGAGTGAGGAACTGGGTCTTGAGAATATTAGAAATGGCTGAGCAGATTAGGAGAGGGTTAATAAAAGGCAGAGGATTTACAGAAGGACTTACTGTAAAACTGAATTGTACATAGTTAATGTTACGTGTGTTACGAGATTCAAATGTATTTAAGCACAGCACTACAGCAGAAACTAGCACTTATCACTGAAATAAAAGAAACAGTGAATCAATAGGTTTTCTACATTAAACATTGCTATGTAATGACTATGTAATAAACTTTATGATATGATGACTAAACCTATTCTGTTTAAGTAAAGTCATTTTAGGCTTTCAGTAGAACCCTCTTAAATCTATCTATCTATCTATCTATTAATTGATTGATTGATTTATGCATTTATGCATAAATCAATCAATGTTGCTTGAATAAATGACAATACTTTAGCTGGTCTTGATAGCTAGCATGCTATCATCCTATCTGTTACGATGTAGCTGTCACTTACCTTAATGCTACTAGCCTACAATCTACCATGATCAGCATGTGCTGGATGTTATAAACATTCCAGAGACATAAACATTTTATTAGTTTCACTTGTGTATGCATTGCAATATTGTATATCATTTACCTAACAACACCATAGTCATATTTTCAACACAGGCTTAGCAACTAGGCTCATCATAGCTTTGCTTATGTGTACATCTCTCTATTTATCACTTATTTCTTCCTTCATCTTTATGAAATGATGGTCATTTGAGTCCTCCTCTCCTCCAGTTACAGCCCTGCTAATTTAATTTTGACCTTTCCATAAATTCACACTTATTTCCTGGCGCTAGCGATGGGGGAATTTTTTTTTAATAGTTTCAATTGAAAGTTTGAAGATTGTAATTGAGAGAATGCCGGAAGGAGAAGAGAGCAAAATTAGATGATATTCATTTTTATGCCACCCTCCCCCTCCCTGTGAGAATTGACATTTTCAGCAGGTATGAAGACATTTTGCTGGTCTGAAACTGTAGGAAAATAAAGAAGACAGTTCTTTCCTTCCATTGTCTTGCTGGAACAGTGTGACCCACCGTAACAAGTTTCAGAGTACTGGTCATGACCTAATTCTTTTTTGTTTTTGTTTTTGCTTAGTTATTCTTATTATTTGCTTGGTTATTCTTGGTATTTTTCATCGTTGCTCCAGAGAAAGCCAAGGATTTGCAGATTGAGAGATTTGTCTCTTTTTTTCTCTCCAAGTCCCACATTCCCTACACACAAAGTAATTTGAGAAATCGGCCCCCAGGGGTGCTTCTTCATCCAGACCTCTTTTTGCTCTCTGCCTTCCCTCTTTTCATTCAGTGCATGCTGATTTACTTGACAGTGTTTGACCACTTTTGCAACTTTTAAGGGTCCATTTACATTGTTTGGGGGCTGAAATTGAACTGGAAAGGTCAATTTTAGAAAGGAACCTTACATTCACTTTGCATAATTTCTGTTGGTCTATTCATTATGAAATGTATAATGCTGTACATTGAAATTCATATTATATAAAACTAAAATGGAGATATAAGAGTGGTTATGACAATGACGATATTTGTGGGTGAAAATGTGCACCTTTTCAAAACTTTCATAACCTTTTAAGGTCAACATGAAAGCTTTACATTTATGACTAAAAATACTACAAATATGGTACAGCTATGTTACCAAGCTTGAGGTCCTGAAAACCAAAGGGTACAACCCCAGTGGCACCATTTGGACCTGAAAAAGTATGGATTGCTATTCTTTTTTTTTTCTTTCTTTCTCTTCAGAAAAAAAACTAGATAAAATAAAGGTGAAGAAAAAACAAAATTTTCCTTACAAACACACTCAAGTACTAGTAGAAATGTTAATTTGAGAACATTCCGACAAGATCAAGTTCCTACTTAAGTTCACACTCAACTGAGTAAAAACACGTAGTCACTGCCACCCCCTCTCTTCATGGGTAAATTTGATTGCCAATTACTCCCAGACTGGATGCTCCCACAGCCCATGTTTGAAGTTGATTGCTTTCCTGTGGTCACTTTAGGAGGCCAGCAGGGACTTGTGGCTATCTCAGCCCTAACGACCTGAAGGCTGACTCCCTGACCCTGAGAACATTACTCATTTGATCAGTCTTCCAAAGACAACAGATGCCACTTCCTGTCTGACCTACAGCCATCCATCCGCACACACATGCACACACACATGCACACACACACCCTGAACCCACAGCTGTTTCTGAGGGCTAATTTAATAGACTTCCATACTGATGGCGCGGTAATGTGATCCCGGCCGAGCCCTTGAGACGAGGCCTAATGTGATCCACGGATTGACAGAGATAACAAAAGTGCGTGTAAAAGGGCCATATTGGATTATGTGGAATCAGTAATTGGTTGGATGTGTGTGCAGGAAAGACAAAGCACAGGAGGAGCCACGTTCACAAATGTAATCTGAGGCTTCGATCGGGCGATACGTGCGCTCGTGAAAAGAGAATAACGACAGCTGACAAGAACTTGACACTCGGTCGCGTCCTCCATGCCCTTCAAAAGAGAAACAAGGACAATGAGTCCAATCATAGTGTGCTTTACTCACTTTATTTGATTCTGCCTATTTGTCTTTGTTCTCTCATTAAAATCTGTCCCCAGAGTAACTGGTGTGCAGCACGTCCATACTGGTCATAGTAAAATTGATCAACATGTGCCATAGGAGTTTACAGTTCGTAAGTTGGAAGTACCATTTTCAATAAGTGGCTTATAATGGCATTAGGTCATGAATATCTTTATTAATAACATATCATTAAAAACATAGTATTACATAACACAATAACATACGTTTACTAGCCAAAAAGTGAGCCCACATTTTTCTATACTGTTGGTTACTGTTGCTTAAGTTGTTTGTTATCCAATTAATACCCATTTATAAACCCAATTTAAACCATTCATAAGAACTTTATAAGGATAGCATCTATAAGTGCTGTAACAATCTAGAGGCATTAATTTGAAGGTTGCCTACATTGGACGTTTATAACACACGCACAGACATTGAGTAATCTGGTTATAAAGGTTGAATAGTTATGAACAGCTTGGCCACAAAACTTGTATTAAGTTCACTGCATTGTAGTGGAGCTGTATAGTAATATCAGGCTTCTTAATTAGGCCTCTGCCTTGTAAGCTTCATTACAACATTATGAATGGATCAAATGTCTCTCAGGCTACTAATCTCAATACAGTGTCATTTACTTCATCTACTGGCACAAGATGTTCATAAATATACAGTATTCATTTAAAAATGCATTATTCAGTGCTTATATATATGTAATGAAACTCTTATGCAGGTAGCCTTCAAATTAAGTGTTGAGCAACCAATGACATAGAGTCTGAGAGGTGCTATTTATCTAACTGTAGACCGTGATAGTGACAAGGACGAGCACAGGCAGAAGATAGCATTAAATCATTTAATTAGATTGCATGCTAGTGTGAAAAAGAAGAAGAAGAAAAGAGCTGAAAAAAGAATGCAATAACCTCACATAAACAGGCCAGATTTGATTTTCATTCAGAAACTGCACAATGATTTTAACACTGTTTAATGATTTAATTTCAGACTGACTGATTTTTAACTGATTTTTAACTGTTTCTATTTTTTTCTGTTTCTGTTTGTTTTTAATAGCATAGGGCAAATTAATAATTTAAATTTTGAATAACTGGCTTTTTCTTCTTCAGAAGAGAGTGGGATAGTTACTTAATGACTTCTAAATGGCACTTACTTTGACTGGCCATTTCATTATTAAGGACAACTGAAATGACTTCAGAACTTTCCATTTGGTACCAATTTGAGTATCTAAAGTAATGAGTGATGAAGTGAGTGATGAGAGAGGCAGTAATAAAAAAATGCCATTATGGTTAGAAAGATATTATTAGTAAATTGTATGTCTTTCCTTAAAAATAAATAATAATGAACTAAATTGCCCTTGTTTTTGGATGGAGTCTCTTGGCGAGCGTGTGTACACCTTCAAAAAGTAGTTTGTGGAAATACTTAATATTGATTTGTTTTATCAGAGAAACAATTAATGTCCACAGAATGTGAAGTACAGTCCTGCTCCCATTTTGTCTTGTTCAAAAAGATGTTTATGGCACAATCAACATTTGAAAAATCGTGTGCTTTGTTGGATCGTGTTCTGTACATTACACTTTTTGCATCGGTGTTTCATTTTTTATTTAAGGCAATATTAGTTTTTTTGTTAGTTTTTTTTTTTTTTTTTTTACAAAATTCAAAACTAAAAACACATTTATGTATTTTTATCATCACATTCTTGTACCACTTGTTCCAATAAAGATGATTAAACTGAGGTTAAATAAACATTATTTGGGAAATGGCAATGAATTGTGACTATAAACCAACTTCAGAAGATCTAAACCACTTTGTTTATCTCCAATCCAGATGACGGCCTCAAGTATTTGACTTGGATTACATGCCTCTGAAGACGGAGGAGAAGGCCGGGTGATGATGACAACACTGATGACATTTAGAGGAAATTTGTTGGGAGAAGAAACAGCTTTATTTTTGGACCTTTCGGACAACTGTAAACAAGACGAACTGATGATAGTAATTAAGGGCGATGATTTAAAGGCTGGATTGGCCCAACATCCATTCCTGGTGTTGACAGATGACCGAAAGCAAAGATACTGATTACCGTCTCTCATTTACCACTCGCTCACCCTCCCGCTCCTCCACACACACTCAGCCCCCAAAGTCTACCCATAAAGGATAAATTACCCTAAAACACACTTTTCCAGTCTTTTTCTTCTATTCCCCCAAGCCCAGCGTCCGTCCTGGAGACCAGTAGCGGAGTGAGAGTATAAAGAAGAGAGGAAGATGAGAGGAGTGAGAGGATGGAGAGTATGAAATAGGCTATTTGCCCTCTAGCATTTAGCGGAGATTTGAAAAAGTTATGGAGCTAATGCTTTCCACATTATCAAGCATTAGGCGGCTATAGGACCCTGAGGGAAGCATGGCTGTAGGACAGATTTGGCTGAAGAGCTCATCAGGATCATCTGCACACACACACACACACACACACACACACACACACACATACAAACTCACTCACCAGAACTTGATTAGGATCCAGCTACAAGTCACCATAGAGGTATTATTTCACCCCTCATTTCAGCAGTCGCTTGCTGGGATGCTCTTCAATTGCATGGCTTGAGGGGCCCCTGGCAAGCATACTTTAAAGACTCACATGGAGGGAAGACTGACGCAGACCTAAAAGAAAAAAATATATATATCATTTTCAGACTTTTTACTCGCTGTCTGGTACTTGAACACAAAGTTGAGGCTACAGGAAAAATAATATTATGTCATTAAATACTCAAACTCATGAGCGATCCATTAGACAAGCAAAATTCACCTCAAAGTGCTATGTCTGTTAGCAGATTCATGATTCGACGGTTTGTGAAGCCATGTGCATCATTGTACTGGACAGCGATTGCCCAAAAGCAGCTATTCGGCCTTTTGATAAATAGTACTAATATACTAGGCCAACTTTCTAATAAGGTCCTGAGTTCAGTTCCCAGCTAGGGTGGTCAAAGTTCCTGTCTGGAGTTTGCATGCTCTCCCTGTATCTGCATGTATTTCCACTGGGTTCCTACCACAGTTCAAACATGAACTGGAGTTGCTAAATTCCTAAATTGTGTCTGGTCTGGTGACCTGTCAAAGGTGTTTCTCTGCCTTTTGCTCTATGAGCACTAGGATAGGCTCCAGCACCCCAATGACCCTGGTTAAGAATAATCGACTAAGACAACAAATTAATTAACTTTCTAGTAGCTCACTATTCATTTCATATGATGAAATGTTCCTCACGCTCATCATCTAAAATTTAGCAGTTGCAAGATGACACCCGAGTACCAAGAGCCTGGCTATTTTTGTACACAATATCAGCTTAAAAGGATGAGAAGAGTATCCTATCTACTGAGGATGATAATTCCAAACAAACAGTATAACTTTGTCACAGTCTAACAAGACAACTCTATGTAGGCCTTATAAATGACTGTCAAATGAAACTATGAAAACAAACTAGCCAGAGCCTAATCATTAGTGTCAAATGCTGATGTGTAGAGTCATAACAGCGTCAATGATGAATGAGCACTTAATTTCAAACAGTGATATTACTGTACCTATGCTGCACCGTGACCAGAATGGGAGATATTAACTTGTGGTCACTATCCCTCCTGAGACGTAGACCTGCTGAGAGTGGCCTGGTGATTAGGGAGCTGCCCCTGCGATCAGAAGGTTGTAGAGGTTAAGGTTAGGGTTAGAGTTAGAGTTAGGGCCAATTGCACAAGTGAGGTACCCTTGAGCAAGTTATTGCACTGCACACTGCTCCCTGGGCACCACATCGCTAGGTGGCCACTGCTTCACTTGGTGAATGAGTTAAATGCAGTGGAGAATTTCACACTGTGCTGTGCTGTGGTGTTCACACGTGACGAGAATGCCCACTTTACATTAATTTCAGTCACAATCTGCAACACCCATTCCGGCTAATGAATTTTTCTGGAGTCCCTGATTGGCTGGAGTATTAAGTAATGTGGAGGGGACAGTATAGATGCAGAGCTAAACAGATCAGGAAAGTAGAACTTCAGGAGGAGTGTTGGTAACCACTGGCTCATAGCATTTCATTTTTTAACATTTCATCTATTTAGTCACGCTAGCAGGCCATTTCGCATGTACAACAAAGAGTCATTGAATGCTCCTGGACTCATCTACACTAGAGGTCTGCTACTGACCTGAGCCTGATCAGGCCCAACAAAATATCAGATATCGAGCCAGGATCAGTTGCAATCACAGCAAAGATGACAATAGGGATGTATTGTGTTGGTGGAAAAATCACAATATGTATCTCACCAGCTCATTCCAGCATGGCATTTTCTTTTGACCAACCCAAGAGGTTAGTAACAAAAGAAACCCCTATAGTGTATTCGAAAGCCAAGACTCTTTTTTTTTTTTTTGAGATTCTGATTGATGATGTCAGTGTGCACATAAGTGGAAGAGGAATGGAGCCAGACCAGATGTGGCGAACAGTAATTTTTGGAGCATGAATTGATGCTGTATAGGGAAGGAGTTGGCAAGTAATGGGAATGTCTCTGAGGAGTGCAAGTACAAACTTAAAAACTGGCGCTCCAAAAAGGAGGCTCCTTGGAGTGATGTCATAGAACACCCTACAAAACATTTGAATGGATAGTAAACTATAAAACTGGGTTGAAGCCACTTCTCTGAAACCCAAAGTGGTTCTTACAGGACAATGGTTCCACCCACAATCTGCTACACATCCAACTTCCTCCAAAGTCAATGACTGGCTGGATAAGATGGTTTAGGGTTAAATAAGAGCTGTCACATTTGGAGCAGGTTGGAATGACATTCTGCAAAAAGGGAAGATCTCCAGGAGATCTTTTTTTAAAGGCATTTCTCCAAAGAATTCTTTTGGTACCTTTTATTTTTAAAAAGTAATTGAAGAAGGAACATTTTTATCAATAAACATCGGTGGATTAATTAGCAGTAGAGTGTCGAGATGATAAGTAATAGCATATACCACTGCTTTTGTCGGACACCAATGCCACAAATTGCAGAGCACAATTCCAGTCATGACAGATCTGTTGGAACTTTTACATCATTAACAACGTCTATTTTAAAAGAGTTTTGCTTGATTTCTCCCCTTTTTTACCTTTGCTTCTTTATTTCTTGTAGCATTGGTTTTCCTATTTTTTACACCTTCGACCCTCCCCTCTGGAAGTACATTTGAATAAAATTGTCCAGCGGGTTAGTGGCCCACATTTTAGTGCTGACAGCGGGACTGAGGAGCAGTGGCAGGCCATTCATAAACGTTGCGTGTGAAAGAGCACTCGCATGTTTACAAGACGTTGACGTGATTTATTAGTGCAATGCTAGTGTCTGCTATGCGTTCGTTATCCCACCCACTCCTATTCTCTGCTCGAGGAGCTCATTTATTACGCGTTAATGAGTTGTTGATAACGGTCCTCCGTGTACAGCATTGCTCAGCATTGCCAGAACTACATGAGGGACGGGGAAAAGGGAACACAGCCAACAAAAAAAGCTTAAAGCTAGATAAAAAAAAAAGAAAAAGAAAAGCAGGGAAAAGTGCATTTTCTGTCAAAAAGCTCCTGACTCTAGCCTTCATAATAGGGAGAAGAAAAATTATTTCTGCAGGGAGGTTAAAAACTAGGTGGTGTAATGTGAATGTTATTTCATCTGCAAATGTGGAAATGTGCTGTATTAAATCAAAGGTGCAGGAAATTAGATGACAGGATGCATAAACTATCCGTCATGGTAAATAAGGCTGTAACACAATCTCGCTATCTAACACTTCCAACCCGGAGCAGCACTTGAATGCTCTTGATAAATCAAGGCACGCTCCCAGTGGACCATAAAATGGTCAGCGGAGCAACTTTCAGTCCCTCTATTGCACTATAAAGTGATAATTAAAGGACACTTAAGGATTAAAATGAACAATTGTTGTTAATGACGCTGTGGCGACAACAGAACAGCCGTGTTAGGGGTTGCAAGGAGTTGATTATTTCATGAACTGGCACAATCAAGGCAATGAGATTAGAACAACCCCTCCCAATTCTACACACAGCATCTCCTTTCAGCATCTACTGATGATTGTCTATTCACCCAAGGTGTTACTGTGAAGAACTCGACTGAATAGGCAAATCAGCAAAGACCTTTGGTTTTGCCAAGTGGTAATGCAACAGGACATACACTGATCTTGGGTATCTTCACCATTCTTCATCAATCTTCTTCATGTTCCATCTCATCGATAGCATAGATGTTCTGGATAAATCTGAAAGGGCATCATGGGCGTTGTTGGAGAGTTAAACTCTAAATAACAACAATGTTATGTAAGTTTATAGATAGCCTCAAATGTTGTTACAATGAAGCATTGAACAGGGAATGAAGACACATACTAGTGCTGAGAACAAATTTTTAGGTTTCTCAGTAATAGTGTTTGCCTGCTCTGGTTCTGGAGGCATATTTTTCCAGCCTTTTCCCAATTCTCAACACTCCTGATCCAACTAATCCTATAATCAGGGATTAAATAAGGCTGGGGCTGTCCGGTAGTCAACCTTGACTCATAAGGCCATGTACCCACCAGTCAACAAATATGATCACACACCCCTACACCCCCCCACACCCGAAGTTTAATGCCCCCAGTCTACAGATACAATCCTCTTTTCCCAAATATGGTCAACAAATATGGCATACCTAAACATGATCCCAAATAATCCCCCACAGAACTGACCCCCATAACAAATACCAATTTCCCAATAACTTAAGGTTAACTCACCCACCTTGCATTGTTTTCCATGCATTTATATGAATTCATTTTCTAAAATGCAATTCCCAAAACAAGATAACACCTGGTGAAAGCATCTTAAACTTACTTTCATGGTTACCTCTCTTCTACAGGACATAATTCCAATTTTTGTGGTATGTCTGATATGACAAATATTTTATAGCATGTATTGCACTATACAGTCAGGTCCATAAATATTGGGACAATCAGCACAATTCTAATATTTTTGGCTCTATACACCACCACAATGGATTTGGCATAAAACTAACAAGATGTGCTTTAACTGCAGACTTTTAGCTTTAATTTGAGGGTATTTACATACAAATCAGGTGAACTGTGTAGGAATTACAACAGTTTGTATATGTGTCTCCCACTTTTTAAGGGACCAAAAGTAATGGGACAACTTGTACCAGAGTGAGGGGAAGAGAAGAGTATGGAGAAGGAAAGGAATTGCTCATGATCCAAAACATACCATCTCATCAGTGAAGCATGGTGGTGGTAGTGTCATGGCATGGGCATGTATGGCTGCCAATGGAACTGGTTCCCTCGTATTTATTGATGATGTGACTGCTGACTAAGCAGCAGGATGAATTCTGAAGTGTTTCAGGCAATATTATCTGCTCATATTCAGCCAAATGCTTCAGAACTCATTTAATTTCAAATCCATTGTGGTGGTGTATAGATCCAAAAAGATTAGAATTGTGTTGATGTCCCAATATTTATGGACCTGACTGTATATGCATTTTCTATCCCCCCGACACCTGACCTGCATTATTTTGGCCACAATTAATCACAATTGTTGAATCATTTTAGTGTTTTGATTAGTCAAAAAGACCCAAACACACATCAAATAACACTTATGTGGACACATGGACACAGTACTTACAGCTCACCATAAACAATAACCAGCACTGCAAAAGGCCAAAATTGTGCTAATGATGCATATGATACACACCAAAATCAAATTCTAGTTAATAGACTTGAATGTAGATGTGCGGATAGCCACTCATAATGCAACTGACAGAATTATAGCTTAGCATCCCGTAGATATCCGACACTCCTCCATCACATACATATACAGACATTCAGACTTTGGTGGCTTATTTTAGCATAGGTATCTTTACAATGTAATTCTTGAGAATGGGCAATAGAGTCATTAATAGGTTATTAAAAGTACATTACCAATATTACCAACCTTACTTTACTGGATTGCATTCAATACATACATCCACAAACCACACAACCATCAAGCTTAATATATTTTAGGGGTTATTTTCCCCAGACAGTGGTCTGAAATTATGAGTTATGAGGTACTGTACAGGTACATTGTCCTTCTCCAAGGTACAAGCAATATAATTGTACACTCAAAGGTACAATAATGGTTTTAAGGTCCAGGTGGGCAGCCTTAAATGGGTTTAAAAGGCATGGTACATTCGCTTTCCCAGGAACATTTATTATGGTTTTAAAAATAGTAGAAGCCTCAGAAGGGGTTGTTTGGAGTCAATGCCAAAAAAGTAATTGCGGTGTAATATGGTGCAATTATGCTCCCAAACTGAAGGTACTGAAGTTGTACCCTTGAAGGGACCACTCCAGGAACAATCTAGTGGAGCTAGATTAGGAACTAATATTTATTGAGACTAACCCCTTAATGGCAAGGAAGGTCTGCTCACCACTGGTCTGGGTTGTTTGTTCTACTAGACTAGGTGTTTCAAAACCTCAGTTTACTAAAAGGGAATAATACTGCTTCATATTAAAACCTAAGTAAAAGTGGATATTTCATTCTGTGTTATCGCTTAGATTCAGATGTTCTTCAAAATTAGCTTATTAAAGTCCCCCACCCCACGCCGTGCCTGGTTCCCCAGCCCTGTGATTGGGTATCTGATTGGGCAATGCTTGGCAGGCAAATTTGTCTTTGATTAAATAATTAATTCTCGATTGGAGATGCGCACAGCAGGCTCTCTTTCTCTCTCTCTCTCTCTCTCTCTCTCTCTCTCTCTCTCTATCTCTCTCTCTCTCTCTCTCTCTCTCTCTC
>JBBIGA010000002.1:3349032-3369247 GCA_037576975.1 Alestes dentex | reverse complement strand
AAGACATTTAAATGTATAATATTTCAGCTATCTTGCTTTTAGGCTATTCATGAGTGGGGCCAAGTAAAATATTTTATGTATTTTATGTATTTAATGTATTTTATATTGTGCATTGTCTGAATGCAAAATAAATATTTTCATAGTTTTATAACAGATTTATTCTTTTAGTAATTTAATAATAATAATTTCTTTCAGTTTTCGGTTTCAGTTTTCCCCCAAGTGTTTCCTCATTTTCGGTTTTCGGTTTCGGTCCAAAAAAAAATCATTTCAGTGCATCCCTAGTAAATACATTAGCTAAAGCATGTGGAATGATGTTGATAAATGTGTACTTACATATGCTGCATTACTGGAATCAGCTGTAAGGGTTCATTGTTAATGTGTATCTACTTAGTTATTACAGACACTTAATGTAAAGCAGGATCCCTCATAAGGTTCTTTATGTCTCATATAAAGGTTCTTTATAGCAAAGATGTTTATGCCTAAGTGTGTTGAAAATTCGTGATCCACTCCTGTCAGTAAAGTAGGCTTATAAACATTAGCAATACTAATAACCAAACACTGGCCAAATTTGAAAGGTACCACTACAAGTAGTTACAATGTGATATTGGTTTTTGGATTATTAAAGATAATTTTAATTATGGAAACCCTCAACTGGCAAAGTGAGGCTGAAGTTTACAAGATGAAGTTATGAAGAATTAGTCATGCTTTTGTTGTATATAGCTGTACATTTCCACCCAGGCTGAATCTAAACAGACTTTATTTTTCTGGTGACCATGCTGTTTTGCAGCAGCGAGGTGAAGTGTTGCATCCGGGGGAATACTCCCCAGAAAAGTCCATTTAGAGTCTTCCCATCGGGCCACCGCATCTGCTCCTGCTGGATGTGGGTGGGCGGCGGTGCCAGCTGTAGCTTGAGCCCAATAAATCATCTGTTACTGTGTGCCAGTGGCAGGCAGAACCGCAGAATGCTGTATTATTCCTCCTACTGGCTTTGACAAATGGCTCTTGGATTGTTAGAGAGACGAAATGGCAGGCCGTGTAAACTGTTTCGTTTTTTTTTTTTCTTTCTCACGTCTGTATGTTTCTGCTTTTTCCCTCCCCCACCTTCTCCTGCCATTTCCAGATATCTTTTTGGCTCTTTCCCATTTCTTTTTTTTTTACTCTGCACTTCTTCCCCAACCCTTCCTCCCAGCCCTCTTGAACATTTGGTGCCAAGAGACAGAGAGGATGCAGGATTAAGCAGGAAATCTTTATAAGGCCCATTAATTCATTTCTGCGAGGATAAATGGGCTAAGAGATCCGGCGCGTGACGAATATCAGCGTCTGATCATACTGCAACACCTGTGTGTGGAAACTCTAAGGTAACCCTAGGGTTTCCAGACCTGCTGTTGGAGATCTGACCTCCTACCTCAGCTGGCTCTGAAGGGCCCATATTTCCCTCACAAACCCACCATTCAATCTCCAGTCTATTACGTCCATACAGGAAAATTAATTCGATTAACCACCACAGGTGGTTCCCCTGCTGAAGCTAGTATTTGTTAGATTATTAGCTTCTTTTTAAGTGCTTGTTTTATACTGCTGATTCCTAATTTTCGATTCTCTGCATGTGATGAGCTCTAAATGGTATGACTTTTAACTCCACCAGAAGTGGTAGAACACAGTTTGCAAAGCAGAACACTTCTGTGGAGCTGTGTTTCTATCAATAGACCTATTGCTTCTAGATGCTCACAACTCAGAATACAAGGCTACATTCACTGCAACCATTCTTGGCCCTACAGCTCTTAATTAAAACTTGACTCTAACTTTCATTTACTCAGGTGTACAGATGGGTAATGATTTGGTGCATTACAAAATCAGTTACAGTTACTGATAGTCCAATAAAGCATCAGCATTTTGAAAACATAGAGTTAATGCATTTGTCTATAAGGTCATTCAATTCTGTCATGTCAGGAATTAGTACCAGTTTAGTACTGGTTTTTGATACCCATCCCTACTAAGGTGAAAGTAGTAGCCTAGTGAGTGAAACACTTGCCTGTGATCCTGATGACCACAAAGTTGATGGTTCAAACCCCATAGGTATCGTACCAATGAAATGTCATTTGCAGATGCTAATTACATTTGAATACAAAACAATTCAAAGGCATTGACTGATGACTAAATTGGTGACACTTAATTTTTAGGTAATTAATAATAAGGCTAGTGGCTGTCCTTGTTGCTATAATTTCCTTAGTAATGTGGAGTTTTTGGTTGATGGTGGTTTACGGGTCTTCTTTGGAGACAAGAAATTGTTGAGCCAAGGTTGGGTTTCGGTTCAAAACTGTGCTTTAGGTCAGATTCCTGATTAGAGCTCTGGGTGCCTGATTAAAGCTCTGGGTGACATTTCCCCATTACACACCTCACAGCTTTACATATCAATTGTGATCTTTTTCCTTTCCACCATGTTCTCCTTTGTCCACCATTTGGCTTTAGCGTGCTAATCCTCCAAGTAGCTTGTCTTCCACCCCCTCTCCAGTGTAATCCGTCTATTCTCATGCTGGCCCACATCTGGCACGCTAAACATTAAACACACTGATTGATGATGTATTGATCACAAGCTGTTTCTTTTCCTCTTCGTCTAGGTGCTGAGTCGACAGTGCCTTATCTTTGCGGGCCACCTTGCCAAACGTGGCATTCTTTTTTCCCCCCAACCTTCTGAAGAAAATAGAAAGCTGCAGGATGGAGAAAGTGAAACCTGTTTGAAATGTTTAAAATCTGCTGTACCATTCATGCGCCTTTCACAGCTGTCTGCAGGAGGGTGTTGGACAAAGAAAGACACCAAGAGGTATGTCTAAAGGGGGAGCATGGTAAGAGTTATTATATTTCATCTTAGACCTTTCTGTGGAAAGATTTCACTTCATTCCCATAGTACAGTAATGACATGGAGGCCGTTGCATGTATCTTTTGGTGCTTTTATACTTCCTCTTTTTCTTTCACTTTGTCCATTTTAGTAAATTCACCATTTTTTGGTGAAGGAAATGCATGGGACAGTAAATTACACATGTAGATATGACATTTCTGACTAACGTTCGATTTTAGGGAAATTGGTCAAGACTCCTGCTGGATAACGGGTGAAAAAGCAAGTTTTTCAAAAGGTTCTGACCACTTTTTTCTTTCTTTCTCTTTTTCAACTACCTCCATTCCTCCACTTCAGCATCTTCTTTCTCATTTTTCTTTTTCTTTTTTTCTCTTTCTCCTACCCTGACTTCTTCCATTGATGTGCCTCTCACACAGGCCATATCTTTCTCCTTGCCCACTGGATCCTCTCTTCTCCCTGCCTCCTTTTTCCATATTGACATGTTCAGATGGTGTGATAAGCATCAGCCTTAGCTGGCGCTTCAGTTTGGCTGCTTCTGTCATTTCCTCTTCAGGAGCATTCTCCCTGTCAGCTTGTCATCACACTGAGCAATTGCGTGAGGTGAGCAAGGAATGGGAGGACCAGCGCAAGATTTGGACCTAGATAACACACTAAAAGCTCTGGTTACTGGGTTTGTGGGATGACTGGATCGAGCTAGGTTTATGGGAGGGAAGCAAGGGAGGGGTAAGCAGGAGAGGGGGAGTGAAGTGCTACTGATGTCCTTTCTCTCTTTTTATCCCTTTCTTGCCCTGTTTCACTCCCCTCTTTCCGTGGCCTTGCTGAACCCTAGCTGTGAGACACCCTTCAGCATGGCAGGTTGTCTTGTTGTGAACTGGCCTTGACTGCCACTAATGCCTGTCACTAACACCTTTCACAAGACATTCACTAACACCTCCCCTCCCTCCCACACGCGTCCTGATTCTGCCCAAAAAATACCATCGCATCATGTCCAGGAAAGTGCCATTGCTACCCAGGGACAAAGTGGAAAAAACAGCGAAGAGGGGAAAATCTGGTGATGTGGGACACTGGTCAGGGTGATCCGTCACTGGAAACATTGAGCTAATAGAATGTCCAATTCCCCATCCCAGCCAGCTGGACCTTACCTATCTGCTCTAATGAGGCAATGATAATGCCCCCCATCCCTAAAATCCATGTAAAGAACTAAACACCAACACGCCACAAGAGCCTTTTTTTCGGCGAAAATGTTGATCCCCTGTACCGGGGGGTCAACAAGATGGAGGAAAACACATCATTCTCCACTTAACCCCTCCCACTGCAGAGCAGCAGCCAGTCACAACAAATTCACCGCTAAATGGAGAACTTGCCTGGCTATGACTTGCTGCTGGCCATCCAGCAAACAAAGGCAAGAAAGGGACACAGACAGCAAATGAGATCTCCTTCATCCTCCACTGCTCCACTGAACTGTCTTTAACCTCTTTTTCTAACAGACGCACACTGGTAACACGCCCTCGTCAGTCGCAGTGCATGAATCTTTCACAAGCCTGGCTACAAACTGGGCCAAACAAACATTAGCTTCGCACTGAGATACAGACCACTGAAGTGACACGAAGGCAATCCATGGCAGCTGTTGGCTCAGGTTTAATATGTAAATGCAAAAGAGATGCCAAACAAGCTCTGATCATGCAAGTTTTTAGGTTTGGTCCTCAGGCTGCTGCTCAAGTGGCTAGGCTGATGGATAAGTTGATCAAAACTCGCTCAAATACGCTTTTAACAAAGATAAATTGGCAAGGTTATGTCCTGTTATCCCACATTGTATGGAATCTATAGTTCTTTCATGCCTCTGTATAGGGTCCTCAAAAGACCAGCCATAGGTGTAAAAAGCTCTTCTGACCCATGGCTGAGGAACTATTGGGTGGTCTGACCTATAGTTTGTACATGCTCCAGGGGCACCACTGGAGACCGATTAGCTGCATGGTCGCACCTTTCAAGTCATTGCTTTTTCATGCCAGACCATAACAGGCTACAGAGCCTCTCACGACCTCCCCAAGTCCTCGCCTCAGGACCCACATGGGATTCAGACTGTGTGTGCAAGGACAGAGCACATTCAGAAAAGGCGTCAGGTGGCTGTATCTCCACTCATGTTGACAGATGATAAAAATAAAAGACCACAAAAGAAATGCTGGGAATAAAAAAAATAGAAAGAAAGAAAAATGTGTCTAAAATACCACAAGGACAGAACACGCTCTGTCTGCACTTCACACCCATGGCTGCTCTGCTCCACTTCAACAAAAGAGCAAAGTCAGGCAAAAATAAAACTCAGGCACCAATTCATAGCGGAGACTGAAAGTCAGGTCGCTGATATTTTTCCCAAAGCAAGCCTCATTTTTTTTTTGTTCTTGTTGTTTTGTTTTGTTTTTTTTTGGGGGGGGGTATTATTTTTGAGATAATTAAAGTGTTTGAAAGTTGTTTGAAAGTTAACCTTTGATCAAAGGCAAAAACTTGGACCAGTGCTCTTTGCTGAGAAGACTGGTTGTCATTGGTATTTGTTTGTTTCATTTCTGCATCATTAAGATGTGAATATTGTCTTTTTAAGAGGTTTGATGGAAGGTCACATTAGTCAAAATTGTTCACAGTGCTGGTCGTAGGAACCAAACATCAAAGCTTTAAAAGCCTCTCTCTTAGAAAGTTAACATATTAAACACTTATGGATACAATGTCTGATGAAAATATACTTTGTTTAATCCATCAATCAGGAAGAATTCACTCATTCATTCATTTTCTGTAAGCGCTTAATGCTTATTAGGCTTGCGGGTACCCGGAGCCTATCCCCGGGTCTACGGGTGCGGGGCAGGGACTAGCCCACCGCAGGGACCATCACAGGGCCCACCCCAGGGACCATCACAGGGCCCACCGCAGGGTCCACCGCAGGGCCCACCACAGGGCCCACCACAGGGTCCACCGCAGGGCCCACCACAGGGTCCACCACAGGGCGCACCGCAGGGGCCACCACAGGGCGCACCGCAGGGGCCACCGCAGGGGCCACCGCAGGGCGTGTGCACACATCATTCACTCACACACATCTACGGCCAATTTAGAATCCCCAGTTCACCTGGCGTGCATGTCTTTGAACTGTGGGAGAATCAATTGGGAAGTGGTACAATTAAAGGTTTTCCACATTTAGCACACTACATCTAAAAGCTCCGCTCACTGATGCTTTTGGATAGCTCATAAAAAACACTACACTATAATTATACTATACTCCCATAACCATCACTGTAAAGTTTATAATGATCCATTTCAGATTAAACCACTCTAAATGACTTTATTCAGCCCTCAATGATTCAGTTGTGGAACAATCGGTGGACTTCTCCTCAAAGAATCTCTGTTCTTGAGTTTCATGACAAGAGGCTTTCATACAACAGCTGGTCCTAGAATGGCTGCTGTTTCAGAAATCTAATTTAAGGGTTTGAAATGAACACATGCTCTAATGCGGAACTGCTGAGGTGGAATTGCTGGCCATTTTTAGTGACGGCCAATTATTATAGGGCTTCAAATAAAGGGGAGATGAGAAGAGCATTCGTTTCCACAGCTGTAAAGAAGCCTAAAGCCATACTGAAGCCAAAAATATTTTTTCATGCTTGAAATCATGGCTCAAGTTGAAGTACAAGGTCTTTCCAAAAAAACATCTTGTCAAAATGTAAAAAGATTACTTTCTATCTTCAGGTCAATGCTCAGTTTTATGGGGGAAAAGTTTATTAATTAATTTTCAAATTTTCATGGTTAAACAACCAGGCCACTCCAAGGAACACTGAGACAAAATACCCCATGAAAGTCCAAGACCAGAACGAACTGGTGAAGAGTGTGAAAGAAAAATAGTATGTGGTGTTGTTTTTCTTTCTTGATGATCTGACAGCAGTTTTCCAACTATTCCCTAGAGGGTAGGTGAGGAAAAGTGCACTAAGCACAGCCCACTTCCCTAAAGTCGCTATCAGCCTCAATCAAACTGTAGCCCAAGCCCTGGCACCATATCTTCAATCGATGTAGTCCATTAATGCAGGGCCTTCAGAATTATCGACGCCATCATTGGCTGAAAAAAAAAGCTCCCGGGTGATTCACGGCGGGAAGTCAATTTAAAGAATCAATAGCGAGCTTATTAGCTGAAAAGTTATTATGACAAAACAATTACCCGGACAGCAATTATTCCAGGTCGGAGTGTAGCTATAAACGAACTTTTGATGAGACATCACACTGGTGGGCTCTGGCAGTTACCGATAAGGCATGTGCGTTTACATTTCATTCACTTGCTCATTGTTCCACTTTGACAAATGGTTGCATGGGCATTTGTCCTAAGGGATCGATGTTCTGGCCACCTGCTGGTCATTATTATGTCTACAGTTTGTTCAGAGCCAGCTGAAAAATGGGCCTTCTATGACTAGGCTGAAAGGGCTTGTTTTCCATGACTAGTTGTAGTCAGCCTGGCTGACTCAAATTGTCTCTTCATTACATCTGAATATGCAAAGCTCAGAAAATGATTCACCAACACCGGGGTGTTGACTAGCACTCTCATTCTTAGCCCCTGACTAATATTACATTATATGAAATGAGTGAATGGCACACAGGGCCGCAGGACATGCTCAGCACTACCCAATTTCATTCTCTCAAAACCTAATGTATGAAAACACACACACACGTTGAGAGGAGAAATTAGGTCTGTTTATTCATGTGTAGTCTAATGTAAAAGAAGCTAAATCAGCAGCAGCAGACCAGCCCCCCGGTGTGGAGAGAGGGAGAAGTACTCTACATTATAGAGCCTACATCCTACGCTTTCTTGTACTTTTTGGTTTCACTCCCTGGGTTTAAATACCAAAACCAGTAATTCTAAAATTGCAAATTCTAAAACAAAGTAAACATTAATTTGTTTTTACACATAAAATATAAACACAGCCAAGTGCTGACAGTGTGAATATTGTTTAATTAAAAAAGCATGACACTTTTCTATGATTCAGCACTATAAACAACTTCACAGCAGCAGCTTTTTTGCTACTGTCTTCTGGCAGACATTGGAATCAGACTGTGATGATCACAGGTGATCACAGGAATGTTTTAGCGAATAATGCAAGAAATTTGTCAGATCATATTGTAAGCATTTACTAAGCAATGATACTTCTGAGAAATGCTAAAACTGGTTATAAAATTGGGACTTAAAAACGTTCTGTTTTTTTGTTTAAAAAACAGAACGTTTTTAAAAGTTCAAAAATGTTTTTTCCAGACTTGCTCAGTGGTCCTCGATTAGGCCCAACTAAAGTCGAGACTGAGACTGGACCTCATGGTATTCATCAAGAGTGACTAGCTGTTTTGTAATGGAGCTGAGAAAGCCATTTTCTTGCATGTACCAGATCGGCACAGTGCTGCGTTACTTTGAATAAGCCCCACGGACTGTGTGGGAAATGGCTTTTGAAATGAGCTGTAGGCTAAACATCTGCCCTCATTCTGACTGTTTTGAGCAAACACTTCAAGCACTTGACAATAAGCTTTCAACCCATCTCAAATCTAACAGAGGAAAATCTCGCAACTGAAATTATCAAAGCTGTTCTTTATTTAATAGTAAAAAATGCATTCATAAATGAGCCTATAGGGGAGCAGTGCATGTAGACTGTTCAAGGTCTACATGCACTGGGCATGTACCTGTGCATGTAGCTGGTAGCCTAGTGGTTAGGGAACTTGCCCTGCAATCAGAAAGTTGTGGGTTCGATTCCCAAGACTGCTAGGCACCTCTGAGGTACCCTGAGCAAGGTCCCCACACACTGCTCCCGGGGCGCCGTGTTCCTGGCTGCCCCCTGCTTCACTTAGTGAATGGGTTAAATGCAGAGTTCACACTGTGTGCTGTGGTGTGTTCACGTATGACTGAATGATCACTTTCACTTCACTTTCACTTCAGGTTACCTCAGTGGTGCCACATTCACAACCTTCTGATCACTGGGGCAACTCTCTAGCCACTAGGCCACCAGCTCCCCCTTTGTAGGCTTAAAAAATGAGCTCAAATGGAAGACAAATCTTGGGAACATTAAACTATATGTGACTGGTCACAGCATGCTTGACATGACATCAGAGTCAGGCTGTGTGAAAATCTGCAGCTTTGGGCTGAAGGTAAATCAGCCACATCTTCATCAGTTATTACTTTTAAATCATGTCTAGGCAATGCTGCTGTTCATAGATCCAAAGAAATTAAAAATAATCAGCCATTTGTTAGCATCAAAAAAAAAAAAATGTCCAAAAAGGACTTTTCTTTGGGACAGAGTTTGAGTTTTGTCTTTCTAGTCCATTCATACCAGCCCCCAAGGGCCCAACCTGTTCTGTTTCCCGTAAGAAATTCTTTCTCTAAGAAAGGTTTTTTTTTTTTTTTTTGCTTTCTTTGCTAAAGTTTGACTCTCTCTCTCTCTCTCTCTCTCTCTCTCTCTCTCTCTCTTTCCCACACACACGCACACACACACACACACACACACACACAAACACACACACACACACACACACACACATGCACACATGTGCATGTTACCAGTAAAGGCAGTCGCACACACGCAGCAAAACCATAAAAGGCTTTTCTTTCATTTCATTTTTTCTTTTTTGCTGCAACGTACCTTGAGTGAATTTACTTCTTCAGTGTGACTGGCCCAGAGACTCACTCTGAGCTATGTTAAAATACTGCATATACACATAATTATACTTTCTAATTTTTTTTGTACTTTATTTTGTATATTTTTAAGTTTTTCATTTATTTTAATTATTTTAATGTTTCTATATTTATTTTATTTTACATTTTAAAGTTTTAAGTTTTCATGTTTTAAAACTTTTTAAAAGAGTTGCTCATTTTTATTTTTAATTTTAGCCAAAAGTCAGCGTTCTGATGCATGCCTCTGCTGTTTTCTTCCCTCTGTAATTGCACAGAGACACCATGGGTGGGCAGTGTGTTTAGCACACTCGGCCTGGGACAAGCTGTACTAACACTGAACCCATTTTCAGTCCGTTACTTTCTTGCGCTCGTCTCAAATGTCAGCGGACGGCTGAAAATACAGACGTTTTAACACAAGCAGGAGAACGTTTCACCCGCATATGAGCATCTCCACAGATGACCCTGAAGCTCTGAGAGATAAATAAGTCATAAATCTGTGGCTCTGTGAGCTCAGTTCAGATAGACAGGCACTAATGGAACTGAAGGCCACATGGATGTGGAAAATACATACATTTCAGCTGTGCTCTCTGTAGGAGGAGATGCTACACAAAAAGTTGAAGCTTTCTGAGTTGAAAGCTCTTGATTGAAGAGTTGAAAAGCATTTTAGTGCTGCAATGATGGTCTGATACTCTCTCTAGACCAGCTGTATATGTGTAAATCCTCTTTCGATGTTTCAGGCCAGCTGGTTGTTCTTTCTACTCTCTTATACAGAACTAATCTAGCAAGCACCCCCACAAATACATACACACACACACAAAAGTTTGCATGAATATTCAGTTTTTCTAGTCCGCTGGCCACTGAGAAAAGTGACTACTACTACTGATAATAATAATATACTTAGTTGTAGCAACCTGAATGGCATTTGTAAGCCACCTGTTGGATCAGTGCGTGGGTGAATCTTCTCGTGCTGCTGCTCATGTGCGTAGCAGATGTAAGCCATTCCAGCACTAGGAGCCTTGAGCAAGATGTAGTCCGGTGGTCTGGCCAGGGTGAGGAAACAGAAACTCATGTCTGCTGTGTGGAGGGCAGTGATAAAACCCACTAAATTACATTGTACATGCCAGTGATGTCAATAGTCCGTCAAGCATTTGCCACTAAAGTCAAAGAAACAAATTTAGAAAATAAGACAGATCTGTTTGACCAAATACTGCACAGAAGTACCAGAATCCCACTCGTCGCTCTCGTCGCTCATACGAAGTCCTGGCCGTCCAACTTCTTCTGCTCATCGTCTTGGGTGGGCTTCACTTTTCATGCTCCTGTATGCTGCACTAACACGTTTCACTCCTCATGCAGGCTGTTCTTTACTTTGACAAGATACAAGGCCGATTTATGTGAAAGAGTGTAATTGAGAAGAGTGGCGGCACTTTCCATGTTCCATCAGAGGCTTGTCATGTTCCTGAGGGACGAAAGAGAGAGAGCAAGGTGTGGAACAAATGAGTATACAGTTCAGTTCATACTTGCTTGGAATTTGCTAGAGTGCTAACAGAGGTTAAACAACCAAGCCCAGAGATATGGAGCTGTCAGGGTATGAATTAATATGTAAGTATGGGATACAATTTTAAGTCAGTATTTAAGGTAAGTTAAAGATAATATGTACTACATTAATCTATACGCCTTCATTATTGTAATGTAGCACTATTTTGATGCACACATCTCCCAGGCTAAAGTACAGCCTACTCATGATGGGGTTAGTTTAGGGCGAGGGAGTTTGTGACTAATGGGCTTACAATTTTTTACTTGGGATTCTTCAGTGTATCAAATTTGTAAATGAATTCCTCAATTCTTGGGCAATAAAACTTGCTTTGTAACAGCAGGTCAGAGGTAAATATAAAAACTATTGCCAAAAATTGTCATGTCCAGTCTGCCTGGCCACGCCCCCAGCGGGGACCGTCGCCTGAGTATTAGGTGTCCCCAAGTTCTGTTGTGTCTTGATGACATCATGTGTTGGCGTGTGTGTGTGTGTGTGTGTGTGTGTGTGTGTGTGTGTGATCGTCCGGTGCCTAGGCAACCCAAGTGAGAGCACTGAGCCTCGTTAGCTCGTTAGCGGGGCTGCTAGGTACCTGACGACACGTCCACCTGTCTTGTGTTAAGTTTAAGTATGTTTCGTTGAGAACTTTATTGTCCGTGTCGTGTGACTGGTTCTTCTCATGTTTCCATATAGGAGATGCAAGGTGTCACGTCGTGCTGTAATCGGGGAGTGAGGCAAGGCCAATGATGGATTTTTATTTACAGAAACACAGACTCTACACATAATAAAAGCAAAAAGGCACAAGGGCCTAAGGAAAGCATACAGAAGACACACGAGGAATGGGTAGTGTGAGGGGAAAATGTGAGGGTTGACCAGCAACTAAGACAAGAACACAAAGAACTTAAATACACAACAGACTCAGATGGAAACCAATCCTTAAACATAATCGCTGACAAGGGATGACTCAAGACACAAACATACCTCTATTCAAAATAAGATTCCCATAACAAAAACGGCCACAATAGCGGCCTCTAGGTCTAGTTCTCACAGAAATAACATGCAAACATAATTTTACTGCAGAGGGGAACCCACAGGACATTCAAAGTCTTCATTCAAGAATTTCTGGAAGCTAACAAAAATAAATTCAAATATGCAATTCGTTGTTATTCAACATAATCAAATGTGCATTGTTTGCAAGTTTTGCAAGTTTAATGTTTCACTACTATTACCAAAAAAAAAAAAAAAGGCTAATAGATCAGCTTTAGGCTGTGGGTAAAATATTGGATTCCTGAAGTAAGATCAGCAATGCAGAACACAAAAATGTAATGCTGTGGGACTATTTTATGCATGTATCCACTGACAGGCTGCTAAGACCATGCATCCCTGACTCTAATCACTGGCCTTTATGTAGGGAAAGCTTGCATGGTCTGTACTATATGTATGTAAATGCCCTTCGGTATGTATATGTATTTACATGTCTTCTGTATGTAATTTGTATGTAGTATGTTTTTTCTGTAAAGTGACCTTGAAAGTTTTGAAAGGCACTTATAAATAAAATGTATGTATTTATAATATATGTGTATTTAAAAATATATATTTATATATATAATTTTAAATACACATGTGTATATAATTAAAATACTGTACAATATTTTTCTTGATGAATAGCCTAACACATATGGCTTAATTATTTAAGTTTGTTACATCTCCTGTTGCCATATAAGAGATGTAAGGTTTTGTTCTCACAGAAACAACATGCAAAAATAATTTTATTGCAGAGGGGAACCCTCAGTACATTCAAGGCCTTTAGAGAAATACTGGAAGCTAACAAAAAAATAGATGTCTGCAATTCATTGTTATTCAACAGAATCACATTTGTATTGTTAAGTTTGGTTGGAAATATTGTATGGAAGTGTAAGTACTGTAACACCCCTAGTGTACCCTATGGAGGCTCTTAAGGCTCTTAAGACATGTTGCAATAGATCAGCTTTAGGCTGCCTCAGTTAAACATTGGTCTTTCTACAGCTGCTCTGTGGGTAAAATATTGACTGCACAAATGGGGCTTTATGAATTCCTGAAGTAAGATCAGCAAAGCCGAACACAAAAATCTAATGCTGTGAGACTATTTTATGCATGTGTCTACTGACAGGCTGCTAAGACAATGCATCCCTGACTCTAATCGCTGGCCTTTATGTTGGGAAAGCTTGCACAGTCTGTATGGACTGATCAAGAAATGATGTGGTTCTGATCTAGGATGCACTTCATGCTTCAAAGATTCCCAGTTATGGTGGTCAACAAGCTATTGTTGTGATGTTCTGCTGAACATTTTAGTCACATTTCATGTAAAATAATATTTTTCATGGACCGGTATAGATACAACTAAAATTTTTTGCTAGATTGTGGGCTAAATTTTCAATGTACCATATCACAAGTGTTTTTATTTTTCAGAATAAAAGATCTTTAAGACTCTGATAATCAATAAAAAAAAATGTATTCTGTCTTTCTGTGCGGCCCGGTACCAAATGACTCACAGACTGATACCAGTTCATGGCCTGGTGGTTGGGGACCTCTGGCCTAAAGAAAGAGTGCTGTTGCTGAATGGATGATCATTGGGTAATGAGTTTAAATGAGTTTAAGGAAGCAAATTACAGATTAAGAGAAATCCATATCCTCCCATATGAACCCGTCCAACTGCTTGTCCTTCTGGGTTGTGGTACTACAGAACCAGACTGATGTTGTTGAACTCCCATCATCTCCCATCATCATGAAACTGTAATGTCCCCTCTCTTAAACTTCTTGAGCTGCTTCAAAAAGAATAGCCTTTGATACACCTTTAAAATAAAAGCCATGTTGTTCTTCAGTTTAAGAGAAGAGGACGTAACCCAATTAACATTGGCCTGATTTAATGTTCTGTTGTGATTGAAAATGAAAGTTGAACAGATGGTGAGGTATATCGAGGTATGAACTGTAAACCAAGAAACTCCGACTGTTTGCTTGAGTCCACAGTGTGACCAGTAAATTACAGCCATTCTAATCAAGAGTCGGTGATAATAGGTCTCAATAAAGCCTAGTGCAAAAAACAGTCTGCAAAGTCCCATCGGTTACTCAGGAGTAGAGCCAATTTGTTCATTTTCTTCCCCAAAGACTGAACACTGGAAAGGACAATACTAGGCAAAAGTGAGTTTGGAGACAGAATGTTGACATTTCTTATTTTTTTGATAAATTCCCTCAGGATACGATATGTATATGAATATGGCACTACTTTACTGAAGGACAGCATTCATAAGGCTTTATGACAACTACTTGGCAACTGATATATACATACATTACAGTTTATAAAGGCCTCAGTAAGTGATGACAAATGGTGCTTATTGGAATGAGCCTTTATAAACGTTCATACGGGTTTATGAAAGCATTGTGAAGTCTGCCCTACAGTTAAATGGAAGAACACGGACCAAGAACTTTGACTGCCGGCATTGTAGGTGACCTCACACACCCCTCACACACTCACTTCTACTTCCTTCCGTCTGGCAAATAGTCCTGTAACATACAGGCCTCCACTGCAAAAACAGGAAATAGGTTCTTCCCTCAGGCTATCAGACTCCTCTATCAAAACGGAAACATAAACCTACCCACACACACACACACACACACACACACACACACACACACAAAAAAAAATCCTCCTAACAAATTTCATACACTTACTGAGCTGTTCCGCCTTAAACAAACAACTTACACCCCAACCGGTACTGTAAATCCCCTATATTTATCATATACTGAACATCCTCTGTCCTGCTGCTGCTGTTTGCACAATTATTATTTATTGCTGTTCTCCTTCTATTCTGCATTTTTAACACCTACACTGCCAAAATACAGCATGTTATAACATCGTATTCATTCAAGCGCTGACTGCACTAAATGCTGTGTTGTTCTGTTGTTTTGTTGCTTTTGTGTTTTTCTTGCTCTCTTTCCACGGTGTATGTTGTCCTGTCTGCACATATGCAGTCTTATGTAGTTTCTGTTTTTGTTCTTACATTGCACCCTGGTTCTGGAGGAAAGTTTTTGGTTAAACTCTGTACTGTGTGTGTATGGCTGAAATGACAATAAAACTACTTGCCTTGGCTTGATCAAGTGCACATTTTGTGACAATACCACATAAGTGCAGGATTCCCTTTATACATGTATATGGCAAGAAGCCACCATAAAAGAGTGAGCCGCCTTAATAAAAGGGTTATCTAAAATATTTAATTCCATTGTGACTGAGAAATAATAGCCCTAAAACCAGAAACCAAAAAAGAGTACTTGTAAAAACCCCATCAAGTAACTTGAAGGACCTGTCACTCAACGTCAGCTGACTGACTTGTCAGTATGACGTTCTCCTTTTGTGAATGGGATAAAGGAGGGAAAAAAGATACAGGGAGTCTATGCGGGACCTGTAAAACACTTCATCTAAACCCTTGTTACAAAGTGAAAAACGTGCACAAACTCCCCGGAGCCACAGGACTCAACCATCCAGTGCCGTGGAGAAGATTTTTTCTTGTTTTTTTCTTTTTTGGTGGAACTTTTTCCTTTCTGGGAAGGCTTCGTTTTTTTGGTGTTTTTGCTGGGCAGGTAATATATATTTTTTGTGTGGACAATCAGGACGGTTTTTGGGGAACTTTTGTCTTCGGTTATTTTTCAGTACGGAGTTTGTGGATTATTTTTTCTTTTCCATTTCTCGGCTGCGCTGCATTGGAGGAGACGGGGCTGCACTGTAAAAGTGCAATACGAGCGCTGCTGTCTCCGTGCGCGCTCGTATTGAGGCTTTTGGGACAGAGAGACACTCATTGGGAGCTGGGGAATATTAGTGTATTTTGGTTTTGGGGAAAATTATATATGGTAAAAAGAACTGCTACCTGTTTGTTGCTTAGTGTTTTCTTTCTGGTACATTTAAAGCAATCTAATCTCTTTACCTTTCAATCCGTTCTCGTGTTTTATGGTAATATTTCAAAGCGGATTTAATTAATTTAATCCCAAAGAGAGCATAATTACATTACATATAAAAAGTATTCCAATTTTTTCGTATTATTGGCACCCTTGACAAAATGTGTAATAAGCCTTAAAATAAAATATTGCATATTTTGCTCATGCAACATATTCTCAAAAAATCAAACATTTAACAAACATTTATCTATCAATAGGAAATCATTTGTACTAAATATTGGTGCCACAACTAAATAATTGGTGGTACAAATTTTGGAACCCCTAGGAATTCCTATAAAATAAAGTTGATTGAAGAATTTTTGTAATTTATACCTTACCTTTTTAAGTTAATCAAAGTGTCTTGGAACTTTTAATTGATAATCCATGACTTCCTGTGTTTCTGGCATATAAAAATGTTGTAACACAGAGGCCCATTTCTCTTCGCCACTCTTCAAAATGGGAAAGAAAACAGATAATGATCCTAAACATATGTCCAAATCAACACAGAAATGGTTCACCAGACAAAAGTATTACAGGTAGGGGTGTCAATAATTGATTTTTCTCCTTTTTTACTGTGATGTTATATTATCCACAAAAAAGTATTTATTTTAAGGTTTTTTTACTCACCAGTATGCATGTACAGCACGCATACTCACGTTTCAAGAGCACCCACAAATAGTGAAAAAACGCGAATATGTGATGTGGTAAAAAATGCCTAAAAACGCATATTTTTATAGTGTAAATCCTAAATATGCCCCCAGATATGCTCCCCAGACACTTAAATTGAATTTTAAACTCAGCTTAATACATTATCCTTTAAGAAAATGTAAAGGTATACCCGTATTCATACTGTACAGTTTACACTGAGCTGCTGTCTCCCGCAGTGCTAGAATGTAAAATACCAATATTACCTCTGTATAGACTGTACTGTAATTCATGCACGTGCATTTTCTTTGGTATGCGCTGGCGATTTCTTTGGTATAAATAGGGTAAGTACAGCAATACATTAATTTAGTTTACAGTAATAAAAATAGAGGGCTTTACAAAGAACAAAACGAAAAATACGAAAACACTCGAGACACTCCACGGGGAAATTCTGGACTGTATCTGCCAGAAATGCATCACAGCGCAGCATTTACAGCAGATGCTTTTATCCAAAGCGACTTCCATTCCCTACCTACAGGGGGCAGTCTCCCTGGAGCAACTTGGGGTTAAGGGTCTTGCTCAGGAACCCAGTGGTGGTATGCAGGTAGGATTCAAACCCATGACCTCTTGGTCCAGAGGCAAGTATCATACTCACTGAGCTACCACCACTGAGCTAGCAGCCAATCAGCAGTAAGGAGAAATAAATAATGTTCTTGGATTGGCTACTTTAAAAACCTCCCACCTCTGAGTACAGGTGACGGTGACGTCTGGGCCTCATCCGCCACGCCCCCTCATCCTCGTGCAGGTTGTTTATGTTTGGGCACGATGCTAAGCAGCGGAGGCTCATTCCATTCAGGAGTGTGTAATTGCCTTGCTAACCACCACGCCCAAACATAAACAACCAGCACGAGGACGCGTGGCGAATGAGCTCACAAAAGCAAAAGAAATGTGGAAAATATCTGCAGTTTCCACAAATGTGCGGGAGTTTCTACTAACAATTATTAGTTCGGTTCTCAGAAAAATCAATGAGTAACTGAAGCCACGATTAAGCAGGGATTAACTTATACTGAACTTATAAAACTTCTAAAATACTGAACTTATTGATATACTAAATTATAATGTTATCATATCACCCACTAAATTATAATGTTATCATATCACCCACTAAATAACTTGAAAATTACTTACTTACTTACATTACTTGCTTTTTGGCTTCTCCAGTAATGTTGCGTTTAAATTTTAGATCCCACAGAAACACCATATAAGATTATTTTATTGGAGGGGGGAAACCTCAAGACATTCCAGGCCATCAAATAATTTCTGGGAACTAAAAAAAAAATACATGTGTGCAATTTTTAGTTCATTTTTGTTTAAGAGAATCATGTTTGCATTGTTAAGTTTGGTTGGAAAATCTAAAAAGTTATGCAATCAGGGAAAGCATCACTCTAGGTTTTCTTCTTTGTAGATACATTTCTGACTGTGAGCATAATCATAAGCCTAGCCAGTGGGTAAACAGCAGTCAATCAGTGTCAGGACTCTTTACGGAAGGAGACACTCTTGAGATGAAACACATAAGTTCCACTGTGTGCTGATATGTCGATTACAAGGTCCAGATAAAGCATGGAATGTCTTCTACTGGCTTCATATGCTTGTGTAATCTGGAAGAGTCCAAACATTACTGTGCAGTGCCCTTAGCTTGACAATAACACCTTGCGAGAGTCAGGAATTGTTACTAGCAGAAATTAGCATCATGATACAACCTGGCTGTAGCCACAACAGGCTGATTTAATGGCAAATTTAGTTGCTGCACTAACACCTCTGATGAGAAACTTTCTCAGTAGCGAAAGAGAGAGCACAGCAGAACAAAGAGAAACAGGGTGCCTGATGAAGAGATGTTAAAAAAAAAAAGCTGACAGTAGACAGTGGAGAGAGGAAGAGGAGCGATCTGTGAAGCTGGGTGAAGAATGCAAGATAGATGAGACAGCAGGAGCGAACGACAAGAGACAGCCACGACACAGCAATTTCTGGAAAGTTTGACTTTTTTTCTATCTCCCCCACCACAACCTCCTCCCTTAGCGAAGCGAGATGTGGAGTTTTGCAGCGTTCCTGTCGGTATGTTGCCTTTGTGGGGGGCATCAAAGGAAGGTAGACGCAGTGCCACTCTGTTCCTGTGGCACCCTAGCTCATTTTTACTTATGTATTTATTTATTTATTTTTGTAATGTTGCTGACAGCTTGATGGCCTTTAAAGTCCTATTTTGTCAAGAAGTTGAAGGAAATCCAGGGAATGATGTGAAGGACTGCAGCGGTAATGCTGGCATTTGGGGGAGCAAGACATGGCAGCCGTGATGTCCAAGAAAAGTGCAGGCCTGACAGATGACAGGAGACGTGATGAGGGCCTGGTGGCGGGATTAATTGATCTATCCATGCCATGTTCTTATCTACTGCTTGCAACTAGGCTAGACAAGCAAGACAGAATATTGGTGAAGGTCTCATTCAGCCCAATAAGCGACTGCAGCACACAATTGCAGCACTTTTCATAAAAACATGGAAATGATCACCATTTACAGGTGTTATTTAAAAGATCCAATTTACCAAAAATATGTGGCCTCAGTGAAGTCAAGCTACAAATTGAAAAATATCAAATCAAAGGATAATGACCAGGGAAGGCACTGCAAATGTTAACTTAGGTGAATATTAACTTCTAGTGTTAGCAAAGTTAGCCCATAGCTAACTGACCGGTTACATCTGGGTGTAGTGGAAAACTGTGTAAACCAGAGAGGTGTGATGCCTGTGGTTGAGAATGAGCTTTATCTCCAAGCTGGGTACTACTTTCTAGCTTGAATAAAGCATTGTTACTTGAAAGTTCCGGGGGGGGGGGACTTTCTTTACCAGCTCCACTGTGGTCCCTTGGGAGGGAGTACCGACGTTCAGCCGTGTTTCTGGGGAGGATATGCACATCTCGTGTTGACAGCCGTGGTCCTGGGGGGTTGATATGTTTTATAGGCCGCATCTTGGGCTGACGAATGTTTAGGTAGCTCAAAATCCCGGACGATTCTAAAATTCCGCCCGGACGCAGGTCTCAAAAAGAGGACATGTCAGGGAAAAAGAGGATGTCTGGTCACCCTACTTGATGTTCTGCTGCAGTGAATTACAGTGTAATCACCATAACTGCAAAATCTAAACCAGCCTTCTTGTAAACATCTAGAGCAAGAAAAGAGACCTGTGCAGGAAAGGAACAAAGATGTGCAAAATCATGGTCCTCTGAGCCACAGACATCTCTTGCAAAGAACAGGAATGAGGATCTACAGAGATATTTGGCCCTATAGCCATACAGGATTTCTGACAGACTGATGATGGTTTGACTAAATGCATGTTATGGGTTCCATTATTTATTATGCAGCAACACATTACCAACTTAACTTCTGATGATGTATTCTCTGTTACACTTACAGTAGTACACCTTATTTAGTTATATCCCAGACTTTAACGGACATGTTGGTGAAGGGAACAGAGGTGATGAGGAAGTGATGGGCAGGTTTGGTATCCAGAATAGG
>JBBIGA010000002.1:3329787-3348932 GCA_037576975.1 Alestes dentex | reverse complement strand
ACACACACACACTCACACACACACACACACACACACACACTCACACACACACACACACACACACACACACACACACAAACAAACTCGCATCTTCTGCCTCCAGTGCTCTTTTTTAGAAGCAGAGCTGTAATTGAGTTTGCATGTTAACAACAGAGGAACTGGGGAATGCTCATTAAAATGCTGTTGCCTTATGAATAAATAACTGTGTAACAAGTGAGAACATTAGGAACGTAATCATGAGGAGGGAATCAAAAGCATTAACACTATGCTACAGCCTGCTCTCATTTGCTTTCACAAATCACACACCTGCGTGTTGGAGTTGACTGTAGAATATGCAAGGCATTTTCTCAGCATGGACTATTAATCATTGTACTATAGAATTTTAATACTTTTTTTTTTCTTTTTTTGTTTTATTTTTTGTGAGCAAATTAGTGCCCTTTGCTTGCATCTTTTTGAAAACCATGTCAGACACTTTGCAACACCCTAACCAGAGATACCAGCTAACCACACCCTAGCAACTATCTGCAATACCATACTAACCCCCTGGACAACCTGCTGCACAATCACAAGTGACTCACTTGGAAATACATCACAATACAGAAGGAAATTGTATTTTATTGTCCTGTTCAAACTGCCTTCAAAGCTAAACATTTCATAAATATTTCTTCCGACTGAAGTCATTAAAAAAAATTCTGGTTCCCTAAAGCAGTTGTTCTCAAGCCGTGATCCCTGAGAACTGGACTGAGAACCACTGCTTTTTGATTGGGTGCTTTCATGATCAGAATCAGAAAACTTTATTGATTCTGATTCTAATTCTGAACCAGGATTTCGAAACCAGGAGCCATTCTTCTGTGGCATTGCTCCAAAGAGCCCCTAGTGGTATCTTCCAGTTTAAAGCGCCTCACAGACATTTTAGTAATATATTCTTTTCACATTTCATTTAATTTGAAATCAAAGGCAAGCATAAGAGTCGTACACTTGGCTTATAAAACACCCCCCAAACACACAATAAAACTAGAGATTCATTTCTGCAAAAAAACGTTGTGTTCTTGTGCAGCAGGTATTTCAGGTGTTGCTTGGGTGTTGCTAGCATTTCAATGCAATATTTTTTGAGTTTCAACATAGTTTTTATGTCTGTTAAGCTGTGTTATCTTTGGCATATTGAGTAGATTTAATTAAAGAAATGGGAACAAATGTTCCAAATGTGACAGACAGCAAAGATTAAAAATTTCAATCGCGATTAATCACAGGGCATTCATGTTTTATCTAGTTTGTTTTAGAAAAACAAGGTACCCTCAGAGTCCAGAGCGTGGGAACCGGAACCATTGTAGCTTTACAACCATTATAATCACAACCTTTACAACCATTTTCTTTTATCAGGGAGCAACAGAAGCAGTCAGCATTTTAGCGAGTAGCGAGTGTTCCTGTTAAAGTGAGGTGAAGTGGTCACAGAAAAATGAACTTATTTCCCACTTCTGGGTAACCTTACCATTTTTAAACCTCTCACAGTTCAACACTTTCTTTTGTACCATTTCATGACACTCATTGCACTTGAACTGTTTTGAAACATCAGGGTGTTCTAACCGGTTGTGTATATATAAATATATGTGTGTGTGTGTGTGTGTGTGTGTGTGTGTGTGTGGTTTGTTTTTTCTGTTTTCTAATTTCTGGCCAGTAGGGGGCGTAATGCAAAGTCTTCCAATGACCTTCCCTCCATTAGCAGTGATGTATCATTGTATCATCCTTATCATTGTCAGCATCATTTCTCTCACCGTGACAATTCAAGCCTTGACGTCCGCCAGCCAAAGATGTGATCACCTGTTAAAAATCTGAAGATATCAGAGGAAGAAGACTTCTGGATCCCATCAGTATGCAGGTGCTCACCCCACAGCATCTGTCCAACCCTCCTGCCTCTCCTGCTCATTTACTTTCATGAAAAAGAGAATCAGTGAAGGGAAAAAAGAGAGAGAGAGAATACGAGAGTGCTGAAACAACAGATAGTCATTCTGACAAGCTGGCCCAATCCTCAGAGGCTGTAAAATTAATTAGCGTGTTCTTGTATCCGTTAGTTACGATTCGGTGGCCATGATTCCGGTTTTGTCTCCGAGGCCGAGACCAGCTGTGTGCAAAAGAACATGGTCGGCTGCAGGAATTATTTTCTGAACTGAAATACTGTTGCAAGGTGAGAGGGGTGAGGAACAACCCAAACTAGCAAGACTTGCTCAAGCAAGCCATAGAGTAAGTCCCATCACACCTCAGAAGATCTGTAGTTTGGCAGGGAGAAACTGAGTACCTGCGGTCTGTGATATCCTTGTTTTAAATGGCACCCTGGGCCTTCTGGTCCTCTTCCAAGAAGACACATAAGTGACATCGACAACATGTACACCTAGAGGGCAAGAGACCTCTGGGGCTCTAGACATTAAGATGTGCATTTGGAAAGGCTCTTTTGACATTCAGGCCCTGCATGCACCGTAACAAATTTTTTTATGGGCTAATTAATTTATCCGCTCTTGCTCATAGCTTATCCGCAGTTGCCCTTATCTGACACCTCAATCTCCACTACACATCTGCTTTCTTGTATATTGATGATCCTCATCAGTGAGATCCTTATTGAACACTGCACTAAGAGCACATAGAGGATAGGGGGAGCTTCTGATCACCCCTTTGAAACCCAGGATGAACTAAAACTGTAGGTAGAAAAAAATCTTCTGTAGCTATGTGCGGAAATGAATATGAGTTCGCTTTGATTTGCAATGACAAGGTAACTCCCCTTTAGGAAAGTTAACATGAGAGCCTTGGGGCTGTAGCTTTAGCATAAGCTTAACTGAAGCCAAGTTAGTTGTAGCAGCCTTAAGCTGCAGTAGATAGACCATCAGAAAAATAGGGCTATCCATGTCCATTTTAGTTCCCCAAGGAGGAAACAATGCAAATGTTCCCTCAAAGAGGACAACATGGTCCTCAGGGTCCAACTGTCCGAGAGTTTCAAAGCTGCACTACTAGGACTTCCCCATAGGAGAGGCACAAGTCCTTTTCATTATAAACCAAAATATAAAATAAATATGCTGGAGTCAAGGGCATGTAGAGTCAAAGAAACTCAGACTATCACCAGAACAGGGTGCATAAAGGTAGCATATGTACACTCGAGTGTTGTCTGGAATAATTATTCTGTTAAATAATGATGTTGTTTGTTTGTTTTTTTTTTCAATTGTAGCCTTATGGACATTAGCAGTTTAGGCTGTTCAGCAAGTATGCATGAAAATATCTGGCGAACTCTTATGGAACACCGCTTTAAACAAAATTCAAGGCTATTTAAAGGCTATTATGGAAAATATCAAATGATTCAGAAAAACTTTCACCTGTAGCGTGAAGTCATAGAGGTCATGCTGAAACGAGAGTAATTTCTAAGAACAATCTGTCTGGCTTCTCCAGACCTGCTGTACTCTGCAACTAAATTTCTGTGGAGGCAGATCGGGGCCTTCTGAGGAAAACAGAAAGCGGCCTGCTCAGCCCAAACCCAACAGCCTTTTTGTCTGTGCTTCACCTTTGACCTCAGAAATTTGTTTTTCTCCTATGTGCTGTGGGCAACCGACTGAGGAGGAGACACATGTTTGGGCAAAATGGCTGCCGTCAAAATGGCTGATGCTGAGCATCTGGTAGCTGTTTCTCTGTCTCTCTTTGCACGGTTCATGCGCTCGGCAGCTGCCATGGGCCCAGGACACCTCATCACATTTCAGTTTGCATACTTCCTTCTTTTATTTCTTGTCTCACCCAGCTGTCGTCTATGCTGGTGGTTCTCAGGCCCTGCCTTGCTGTCCTCCTGCTTGGCAGTTGCAGAGATTGTCAATTACTGGTCTTGTAGGTGACACCCCAGGCCTGTGACTGGAATGCCACAGACTCACCAGCATAAAGTGCTTCACTGAATGCCACAGGAAATCCTGCACTCCCACTGCCATCAGACTCTATAGCTTCTCCCCCTTTCACCCAAACACCAGACTTTGTAACTCCTCCTTCTGACACACACCCACCCAATTATTTGCCTCATGCTACTTCGTTGTGCAGTTTCTTATCAGGTCCAGTCTTTATCATTATGTGCTCCCCTTTTTGTATTATTATTTATTTAGACTTTGCATGTTATATTGTTCTTGTCTCTGTGTCTGTGTGTCTGCACAGTCATAACATAAGCACTTTCCTCCAGGATCAATAAAGAATTCTGATTCTGAAACCACTGGTTTAGGGCTTTACCTTGAAAATGTGTTTAATAAGATGTGTGAAAAGGAATACACAACATGGTGTGGTTTGCGTGTCTCCAAGAGTAGTGGTCTGTCTTTTCCAGAAATGGACAACTCAGGTTAAGCTAATTCCCATTACCCAGTCCTGCGCCACTATATAACAGAACAGTGGCTGGATTACACTGACCTGGCAACACCTGGTTATACAATGTTGCCCTTCTCAACACCTTTTAACCCATTTAATACATTCACCAAGCGAAGCAGTGGGCAGCCAGGAACACAGCACCTGGGGAGCAGTGTGTAGGGATGGTGCTCCAGGGTACTTCAGAGGTGTTTAGCAGTCTTGAAGCCCACCTGAACACAATCATTGTCTATTCTGGAGTCTCTAGTTCATGCCTAGTTTCTGAGCAAGGTTTGCTGACCATTGTTTCTGCCTGATCTGTGCCCCAGTTTTTGTGAACCTTAGGGCTACCATTTTTGACACTGAGCTGGTCTAATTAAACCTTTTTTTCTTCCACAAGTATCCTCTCTTCGCATTAGACATTACACATCACCTAGGCACCCAACAGAAATCCAAATATGGTCATTTTGACCAAGCACTGGGTCATTTTTGTCTCGTTTGTTGGGTTACTAGATATGTTTGCTTGCTTTTTTTTTTTTTTTTTACATAATTGTGTTCTTAATGTAATGCAATTACTTATTAGACCAAAAAGGAACCACAACAACAGGAGTGCTGCTCATTAACAAAGTCAATGTCCAAATTATAAGGAGAAGATAACAAAAAAACTACAGAGACACAACCATAAGAATGGTTAGCTGAGATTAGCTACATTTAATGAAATTCTTATAAAAATAACACACATACCTACATATACACTTACAAATCGCCCAATATTTAGTTATATCACCTAATTTTTATATTTAGTATCAGATGACAAACCAAATATTACAATTACCAGTGACCCTCAAATAGCATGGTGTAAACAAATATTAATTAATCAGAGAGGGCTCGAAGCCTTCTGGGTGTTCAGACAAGACCTAATGATTTGTGGGGATCAAAAAAATTACTACTTTAAATTTGGACTGGAACAATAGTGTTAAATTAGAAAAACACCCAGCAGTCCAATCTGAGTTGTTCTCTGTGTGGTTTTTAGGTAGATAAGTGGGATCTCCCATTGGTTAAACCTTCAGATGCTAGTTTGAAGGGTCAGATTAACCACCAACATAAGCACTGTGTTCCTGTCCGATTGTAGTTGCAGTTCTGCAGCTTCTTAATTGAAGGAAAATTACCTGTGACTATGTCTTTTATAAGTTTCATACAAAGATGAATGTTTGTGTTTATATGGAATGGCCAAAAATGTTGATTTACAATGGATTTAGCTTAAAATACTACTAGAATTCAATATAGTGTGCTAGAGATGTTTTTGTTTTTCACATTTTTCACAGTGTTTTGATATGTGGGCCCAAACTGAAGGCCTAGCTCTAGTAGTCATGATTTGGCATGGTAAGGTAATTTACTGACTAATTCCTCACAGCCATGACTCTGCTGCACCCTACCACACATTTATGCTTTTTAAGTTTTAAGGGGTGTTTCCATCCAATTATTACAGAGGTCATTTGCATATTTATGTGGGACATTTTTAGGGAATAAAGAGTGTTGTCAAAAACAACCATGGTTGTTTGTGCTACATATATTGACACAAATATTTCAATAGGTGTTTATAACATTTCATCGATCTTATGAAAAATACATCATAAAATATCAAATTAAATAGTTTACTCTCTGACTGGCAGTTCTCATCTCACCTGTCTTAATTACACATCAGTCTTTAGCATTTTTGAACGAACCGAGGCTCTAGGAAGCGTGTGATATTCATCGCTCTGAGTCTGGGAAGGGGGGAGCTTTTACCGGTTGCCCTAGGGGGTCATGCTGATACAGTCAGTATTCAAAACACACGCCTGTTGATTGCTGATATTCAGATAGAGCGTTCAGCAAACACACACGCTGACTGAGGGTTAACGCTGAGGTGCTTTTCTTTTCCGGAACTTGTCTAATGTTTTTTTTTCCTTTCGGTTTGATGGGGTTACGTAGGCGGACTGATGAGGAAATTGTTTCTGATTGCAGCCTGTATTTTTCCCGCCGTTGTTTTCTTTTTATACCTATGATTCAGAGGTTTTCTCTTTTTTTTTGGCATCAACTGTAAAGTGACTTGATTTCGGGACTTGTTAAGTCATAACCTGCGGTTGCCTTCCTACGTGAGGGATCTTGGCGGTGCCGCAGAGTTACATGCTGAAACGCCTTAAACGGCTAATTCCTATTTCTGCAGTTGCCGTGGCAACGGGGTTTGCAGCAAAATAAAAAAAATGAAAAGAAAAAAGGTTATTGACCCTTCAAATATATGCAGTTAATTTACAGGCCGTGAGGGAAAAATTCACTTGGAACACACAAACTGGCTTTTATATATTCATCCACTTGTAATGGCTTTAAAAATTACACCAGACCCACAGATGTTGCCTGTCTAAATATATATATATATTCTAGAGGGCAGATATCATTTCTTTCTTTGCTTCCATCTCTATTTCTGTCCATCTTTCTCTTGCAGGTGTACATACCCTCATAGTTTCCTCTCTGGGGAATACAGTTGAGGATTATTGGCTCTTGCAGTGGAATTAGAGTTAAAATTGCTTTCTTCTTCTATTTCTATTGCACTCATATACGGCCAGGTACAGTTGCTTGTGGTGTTTTGATGTCAGGAGGAACAGTTTGTTATTTCTCTATTTTTTACTCCTTCACTCAGTATTTTTTTTTTCAGTTTATGGGATCATAGTAGCTCCCAGAAGGGGACCCAGGCGGAGAGGAAGTAATCATGTAAAGGCTGTGTATGTGTTAGTTTAGCTCTACATGTTTTTAGGATGTTCTTGTTCTTTTTTTAAAAAGCTGCAAAAACAACCCAAAAAACATCTTCTTTCATCTAAAAAGAAAGAACACAGAAAACATTTAAGGAATTGCATTCCTTACTCACCTGAGATTAGCAATCATGATTCTGCCATAAGACAATATGAAGACTTTCCTACATTTGACCAAAAGAAAACCTTTCAGAATAATGTTCTGTGGGCTAAAGTACCCAATAGACCAAACTGCATTCCACAATAACAACAAACATGGTGGTGGAAGTGTGATGGTGTTGGGGAGCACTGCTGCTTCAGAGCCTGGGCAGCATGTCATGATTGATGGAACCATCAGTTGTACTCTCAGCCAGAAAATCCTGCTGGAGATTGTCTGGTCATCAGTCCAAGATCTTCAACTTAAGCATATTTTGGTTATGCAGCAACAATCCTTACCACAAAAGCTAGTCCTCATCTGAATGACTCTGAAGCAACAAAATAAAGGTTTTGGAGTGGCCTAGTCAAAGTGCTGACCTGAACCCTACTGCTGTAGCAGGACCTTGTACAGGCAGTTAATGATCAAAAGCTCTCCAATATAGCTGAATTAAAGCAATTCTGCAGTCAAGAGTTGGCTGATATTCTTACACAGTGATGTGAACTGATTGCAGAGCCACTTGGTTGCAGTTTTTGCTGCTAAAGGTGGGACTGCAAGTTATTACATTGCATTTCTGGCACCAATCTTTACTGTTATGGTTAGATTACTATAATTAATTAAAACAATTGTTATTTGGAGCATTGCTATGGAATAAACACAAATGAGCAGTTCTTTAAATGAATAGTCCAGCAATTTTCAACCTCACCTCCATCTGCTTCATTCATAGAGAATGGAAAACCTGTGCCAAAGCAGTTGGCCATTGGTTTCTATTACTAGTGTGTTTTGAGGTAAGATTATAAATATGATGGAGGTAAATGCATATTCCTAATTTGATCTGGACTTGATTCTGCTCTTTTACAGAGAAAGCTTTCAACAACAGCCTCAACACTACACGCTGCCTCCAATCATGTACCAACCCTTCCAGACCCAAATAATACTCCTAATTGTTATGATTTTCCTGTTGCCATGGCACCACGTCTCCAGGACCAGCAACCATCCGGTGATGATGGAGTCACTTTAGGGCACATGAAAGTGTGATGCACCCGCAAGCGCTCCTTGAAATGACGTGTACTGGTCCTGTTGACAATCTCAGGCATTGCATGAAATATTGATTAACATTTGTTTATAAGCATACTTATGGTGTAACTGGGAAAGCTGGATAATTAAATAGTTTTTCCCATTTGCAGACTGCTGTGGAACAGTTCAGTTTATAGCCATGATTCATAATGAATGGAAGTCTTCAGGTACATCTAGCTAACATCCCTCATATGCAAGACTTTTGAACATTTTTGTATAAACAGGACCTTGAAACATAAATTGCATAAGAAATGTACGTATGTTTAATTATGCATTATGTAGGGCTGTAAATCTGTAAATTGTATTTAATGTTTCAGTATTTTTTTCTTGCAATAATAATCCCACAAGGACAAGAACAGTTCTGCTGTGGTTTGAGAAGCTTCACTTAGAAAATAGTGTAAAAAAAAGGGAAAATAGCACAGTAAGTAGTGTTAAAGTAGTGAAGTGCTGAAGCTGAATTACTATTGTGCTTTTGATTTATTTATTTTCCTGATCTATATGTATATCAGCTGGATGGTCTAGTGGTTAGGGCATTAGCCCGTCATTCAGAAGGGTGTGGGTTTGTATCCCAGTGTCATCACTGAGGTTCCCTTGAGCAAGGTACCGTCCCCACACACTGCTCCCCAGCACCCCTCATTGGTGGCAGCCCACTGCTTCACTTATGTTTTGTGTTGGGTGCACTTTTATTGTGAAGAGGGAGTTGGGATTTCTGTTTATATGAGTCACAGCTGGGCGTTGTTTGAAGTTAAGGGTTTTTGTGTTTTGATTGGGTGTTGTGGTTGTGGGTTTTTGTATTTAAGTTCCGTTGGGACTGACCTGTGTTATTGGTCCACCGTCATTGCAGGTGCAATTTGTATTCCCCTTTCCTGAAGATTTTTTTGAGTTCTGTTAGGCCCGCAAGCCTATTTAGCTTCTTTAAAAATAAAAGACCATTAAGAATGAACGTTACATAAGACAATAGACACCCAGGTTGACCCCAAATGTTCCCTATTTCCCTTAAAATAAGTAAAAATATGTACTTTTCGCATGGGGAAGTGTGTCTCATAAATTCTGCATTATGACTTGATATAGTTTGTCTGTTTCAAAAGGGAATCAGGGATTTCCACTTTGTATGCTTTGTTACTATTAGTTTGCTAATCCATAGCTCTTCCATGAACGTAGTCTACAAAGGCTCTGTCCACTCCTAATGTTATTGCCATTGTCGGCATCAAAATGTGTTTATGATATTTAAGATATAGTTAGAAGATAAATTCATTGCAGGGCAGTGGAACAAATTCAAAACAAATAGCGATTGATGAAACTTTGGAACTCTGATTTAACAGCTGTGTTTGAACAAGAGAGCCACAGTCATGGAATCATAGAAATACAGTAACCAACACTTTTCGCGGGGGTTACATTCCAAGAGCATCTGCATATAGTGAAAAACTGTGTTTGTTGAGTTGTGGTAAAAAAAAAAATGCCTGAATATGCCTATTTTTATAGTGTAATCCCTAAATATGCCCCCAAATATGCTCCCAAAACACTTTAATTTCATTTAAAACTCATTAGCCTTAAAGAACATGTAAAGGTAAACCCTTATTTGTACTGTACAGTTTACACTGCACTCCAGCAGTTCTAGAATGTAAATACCGATGTTACCCCGTATAGACTGTACTGTAATTCATGCACGGGCATTTTCTTTGGTATGTGCTGTCGTTTTCATTGGCATAAGCTGTTAAATACAGTAATAAAGGGCTTTAAGAAGAACAAAACGAAAAACACGAGAACACGCGAGACGCTCCAAGGGGGAAATTCTGGGCAGCAGCCAATCAGCACTAAGGAAAATTAAATAACGTGCTCAGATTGGCTACTTTCAAACCTCCTTTCTCTAGGTATAGTGAGGGATGCAGCGAAGGCCGGCAACCAATCAGTAGCAAGGAGAAATAGATAGCGTGCTCGGATTGGCTACTTTCAAACCTCGCGCCTCTGAGTACAGTGGTATTTCACCATCCCAAGATGCGCTTTCTTTGTATTTTTCTCCACAGTACCAAACATTTATAGTTATTTTTAAATGGAAATGTAGCTGAATTATGTAGTCAAATTTAGCACAAATATACAAACATTTATATATTGCCACGAAAAAAGCTGTGACATCTGGGCCTTGCCCACCATGCCCATCATGGGGATGAGGGGGCGTGGCGGACGAGGCCTGGATGTCACAAAAGCAAAAAAGAAAATGCGGAGGAAATCTGCCTTTTCTGCGCATGTGCGGAGAGTTCAGGGAAAAATTATTAGTTTGGTTCTCAAAAAAAATTCATGTGAGGCTGAAATTGCGACTGCTGATCCGCGTATAAGTGGGGGTTTACTGTATACAGAGCATGTGCAGCGAGTCTTCAGCCTAGAACTACAGAAAACTTGAAGAAAGTTTACCCCTCTGACAGAGCTGTGAAACCATAAATAGGAGGGGAAAACAGTGTTTTCATCTGTTGGCTGAGCAAGTCAGCCTTATATGCTCACTACACAAGTTGCATAGTACACAAAGACCCCATTCTCCTTTCTTGCAGAAGCAGGTGTCAATGTTTAAATGAGTGGATGAACTATCCTTCTGATCACTAAAAGAGAAAAAACACCATGAATGCAAACTCCCCTGATGGCAACAAAAAGTTCCTCCCAAAATAATAAAAACACATAGGGCCCCAGGGCTGTCACAACCGGCTCTGACTGGTTGGGTTTAGAGGAGAAATATGATGAATAGTCAAACTGCTGGACTATCCCTTTAAATCAAGAATTTGCGGTAACACAACTAATGATATTTATTTCTGCCTATGACACTCAGTCCGCCCCGTCTCTTTCCCTCTCAGGCCATGCTCAGCCAGCCCCCTGTGATTTTAACTGTCAGACGCCAAATTCCATTCCTCACAGAGGGCTTGCATTTATTTGGATGTGGCTTTCAGGATAAATATGGGGAAGTGTTGGGGAAAGTGCTGCAGCCTCGCTGACAGGGGAAATTAAATCACCGATTTGCAATGCGATCCTCCTAGTCTTTTGGCTGAACAGAGGCACATTTATCATCGAAACTAATAGCGGGACACACATCATTTAACCCTTTAATACCAGGGTAAAAAAAAGTAGATTATTGTGGCTTTTAATCCACTTTTCATCATTAATGTGGTGTATTTGGGTTTTTGGTACATAAATATTTATACTTTGTATACTTTGCCTTATTATTATTCTGATGAAGCAAATTAATGTGTTTTCTTAGCAGCTAGGGTGAGTTCTGCATTTAAGAAGTTTTTTTTTATATATCGTGATAGATCCATAGCATGCAGCAAGCTCCAATTCCACTCGCTGATCCAGTTTATTATGACAAACATGAACATCTACATAAGAAGATGGATTAGGAGAGGAGATGCTCTCCTCTTTTTTTTACTTTGAACATTTTAATCATTTTTTAAATGTACCTATAAGCGTTTATGTTAAACTTCTAACATTACCCTTTGTAAAGGAGGTTACTTCTATTGAGATATGTGGGCCCTTAAGGGCACATTATTGCCTATAATACTATCATTATGTACCTTTTAAGATGATGTACAGCACTGGCATGGTTAAAGCAAATGCAGTGTGAGTCAGAACAGTAGCGTACAGAGTGGTCTTATTAATTTGAGCCTGAAGTCCTTTCTCTACAGGAGAGTATAGCAAGGAGTTATGTGGACAGTCATCTTTGGCCAAATTAGCCTCACTAAGTTAATCTGGAGGCCTTGCTTTAGAACCATGTGATACTGCCTGATATTTTCATTCTTGCTAGATGTGTAACTTTTAGCCTGATAACTAGCCAGCAATTGAGTTACATGAGTTATATATAATATATAGAGCAGTTTACTACATAAAGCTCAGTTTGAACTTAGCAAACTGAAGGCTATAGTTTTGAAATACCATGCTTATTAAAGTATTTTATAGCTAAGGCTAAAACCTGTTTGTCACTGAGGGGTGGGTGTTGCATTAGAAGGGAAATGGTTTGGTTGCAGTGGTTTCTGAGTAGGTTCTGCTGCTGAAGTTGATGTTCATATTCATGTCAACGTCACTCTGAAGGCTCACTGAAGAAATGTTCACCCCTCATTGCTCAATAGCAGCTTAACACAGGGTCACACACAGAGAGCCAACAGTGTACCAGTTTAGAGTAACAAGGAAAGAATATTATTTCATTAAATTAACCCCTTCCTGTGGGCCATCCCACCAAGTGAATAGCAAATGACATTTATCAAATAGTTTCATTAATATGATACATGCAAATATTTTAAACACTTATCGCCAAAATTTGATTTTTTTATTTAATTAAATGTCTTAAAATTCAAGGCTGATCTAAGAAACCTAGACAGTCCCAAACAGTCCAAAATTGCATGTTACTGCTACTGTGAAAAACTGATTTTAAACATCATGGCCAATTCCCATGAGGAATGGTTACTAGGGGGTCTTCAGAAAGGTACAGTGGTGTTGGGAATACCCTTGAAATGGAAATAATTGGGCAAAGTTAAAAAGAGATTGTGTAAAATACCACCAAAACAAGCGCAAATGGAACGAATCTATGAATGGATCACTGGGGGGCGTTAAGTAGGACAGGGTTAACAGAGCACAGTGGCCCCCTGGCACAGAGCTGCAGTTGCCTTCGGTGGGAACTCAAACTGTTGAGACAGCAGAAGAGGCACTGGTACTGTAGGCTCATAACTTTGTGCAAGTGATTAAAATATCCTCACTCTAGCTCACACACACTCACTCAGTCATTCCCTCTCTCTCTCTCTCACACACACACACACACACATGTATTGGTACGTGTACAAATTCATTTTCCACTACCCTCCACTGTATTCAGTGCTTTTACAGAAAGCACTCTGGTCTCATATTTGGGTCATATCAAATTCTACTAATCCATACAAATCTCCTTTTCTACCCATTCATATCTCTCTCTCTCTCTCTCTCTCTCTCTCTCTCTCTCTCTCTCTCGATTCGCTGTAAGTGTAGAACTTACTCCTCGGACTTTACTCCCCATTCCAGACGGAGCCACATGTGTCTGAGGGAAATTCATATTTCTCACTTTCTCCGTCCTGAAACACACCCTTGCATGAATAGGTTAGTCAGGTATCACAACTCTTAATGCAAATACAAATGCATGACATTGCATATTCCAACGAAAACTAAACTTACAATAAAACCTGACATGATTTACGCGCCATCTAAATTTCTTTTCTCTTTTGCACGGCTAGTTCTTTCCCTGTTTGATTTTTTATTTATTTACAGAAGTTCTCGTAAACAGACTCGGTGAGCAGCATAAGTATGCACTTCGTCTTGCTAAGTGTTTGCCATCCATCATTCCTGTGCTTCAGCGATGTTCCTGGCATGCTACCCCCTGTTCCCGTTTCCCTATTTGCCTAGCTGTTACAAGGACGAGCGCCCCTTGTTTCCATTCATTTGAGGCTAAATTGTTCGTGCCCATCCCCCCATCATGTCACCCCATGGAAGGAAATTAGATGGAGCTCAGCTTCTCCTCTGACCGAACCCACAGTCCAGCCCCTGCTGCAGCAAAACTTTGTAAGACTGACTATTCTGATGGGGATGAGGTCATTTAGGGGGTAGGTTGGGGGTATCATTAGCTGTGAGATCCAGAGTGATGCCACAGGCTGGGTGGGTAGGATGGTGGACCATCTTCCTTTTCACCATTCACCACATTGCTAGCCAGTCCAAGCGTCTGTTTGCTGAATAAGAATTGTCAGTTAGTGTTTTCCTGCTGTGTTGAGCTGAAACTGCATTAACACTCATCTGTAAAGATGAGTGTTACCTCCCAGTCTGGTAGCACCATGTAATGTGGGGAGACCTAGACCTTAACAATTGACACTAACTGGGTAAAAAATATATGACATGTTAAAATGAGCCACCAAAGCATGAAAATGTGACTTTATGCTCAAAAGTGAACATTTGATTTGGTATTTAGTGGTATTTGGGGTTTTTTTGGTTTTTTTTTTTTTTGGTATTTACTTTTAGTAGTAATGCATCATGCTGAAAACACCAAGGAGTGTAGGACGTGTTTCTGGCGAACTCTAGTGGACAAACATTTAAATGTCCTGACAGCATTAATAATGTTTTGATAAGTTTCATTCAAAATGACTGATTTTCTGACTTTTTTTCCCTTCCAGTTGTATGTTTGTATGTATTGGCCAAAGCATAATAATATGACAGCATAGATGGATGGATGGATGGATTGATGGATGGATAAATCTTGTTGTATGTATATAATCTGTAATATTACCACTATTCGTTAAGTGAGTTTAATGCAGCGTTTTCTATTAAATTGGCTCATTTACTCAGTTTTCCCATTTTGTGAATATGTGCCAGGTAAATTAGCAGTGAATCACTCTTTCCACCATTGTGGTAAAGTTGTATTTTTTTTTCCACAGCGATGGCACCAGTTTATTCCCAGTTGCCATCACCTTCCCCAGTGCCACCCACTCCCCAGCATCTCCGATGCTACAGCTATCATTCAGTGAGTTAGCACTCCTTAACCTAAACTCTGGGAACTAGTGAGCATTGTGCAAATAGGGTCATGCTGGAGGCTTCATTCACCTGTACTGGACCCCAGCAAGCCCATGAAGACTGATGAAATAATAAAGCCAGAGAAGGTACACAAAGAAGCTATACTCAGGTTCAGCCTGTGTGCGCTACTTCTGCTTGAATCACTTCTGTCCTCTCTTGGTTTAAAGGTCCCCCCAGTGCGCCTTCTTAACTCATCCCCCATGATGCACCTGGGTGTCCCTGGATTAGAGTGGTGAGGCGTTGTTCGGCGGTGCATGAGAGCAGACAAAGTTTCATTTTGGCTATTTCCAGAAGCCCGAGCTCTTCCGATTACTTCATTTGTCGCTCTCAGCGAGCCTTTCAGACTTTCCTTACCTCTCTCCCTCTCTTTCTCTTTCTCACTCCCGCCCTCCCTCCCTCACTCTCTCGTACCCACATTCGCATGGCACTCAGAGAAATATGAATATTTGATGGGGTGCATTTGGAGCAGTGTGAGCATGAGAGTCTCGGGTTCTGTACTTGTGTGATGAGGTTGTCTTCAGTGCTCTGATCAGTGAGGGCTGTGTTTAATGCCCCCTCTCTCTCTTGCTCTCCTCTGATCAACTGCATGCTTCAGCCTAAAGCATTAGGAGATGACTGCTTCACCCACACAACTCACTCTCCAGCTCGACATCTTTCAAAGGGGCACATTTTTGCAAACTCTGAGTGTAAAGGCAGGAGAACGGGGGAGATGAAAGTGGAGCATGTTCATTTTCATTTTATTATTATTGGGCTATGTTGGAGAAGGTTGAAGAAGCTTCGGGCCAGCATTTTACATGAAAATGACACATGATTTAATCACAGTTCCTGTGCTGTTAATCCATTCTCCAGGCACAGGTTTGGTCAGAATTTGCTCAGAAGTGAAAAATTCTAATCAGGTTTTGGAAATGTGGGAAAACCTTTTGCTGCTCTTTGGACATAAAGGCCACCAAGACCAGATCATGGTGATAGCAGGCTGAGGAGGACAGTCCAGACATTTCTTTCCCCTGCTATGTCCACAGGCTCCCCTCTGAGACCTCAAGACATCCCCAGGCCCATAGGGATAAAGAATTCTCTTATGTGTCTCCTCCTCAGGGATTAAGCCTGGAACACCTCCATAGCAAAGCGTTCCCAGGTGGCATCCTGACTAGATGCCTGAGCCACCTCAACTGCTCTGTTCAGTGTGGCTTATCTCCAGGCTCAGATGTCTGAGCTCTTCACCCTATCCCTAAGGGTGGACCCTGCAGAGGAAACTAATTTCCACTGCTTGTATCCACAATCTCTTCCAGTCACTAACCAGAGCTCCATAAGTGAGTGTTGGAACATAGACTGGTAAGCTGAAAGCACAGCTCCCTCGTCACCACAACGGTCTGGTACAATGAGTGCATCTCCCACTCCGTTACCCCATCCGAGTACCTCAAGATACTTGAACACCTCCACTTAAGGCAGCTTCTCACTCCCAACTCGGAGGGGGACAAGAGTTACATTTATTACTAGTTTACCATAACTATCATCATGTATAAACGCTGAATTTTACATGAACATGAAACATTGAATTTTGGTTCACTCTCAGGATAGTAAATAGCATGGCTATATTTGTGCAAACCCCTGGTTATGTTCACCACCACTGTAAAGAAATCAGTGCAGTAAGTTTCTTTATAATTAATCATTTCACACTAAACCCACTCTAATAGACTTGGTTTACATCTCAGTTATTTCATTATGCAGGTAAATTAACTAGTGATTTAGTGTTTAGGGATTGAAATATGCAGGAAAATCCCTTATTTCCAATTAGTTGATTGAATTAATTGGCAAATTTGCCCTTTCAAAGCATAGCTTGTCATTTTTTGGTGAATAAAACCATACATATGTTGGAAGTGGTTATCTGGGGTGCAAAAAATAAAATAAAATATTTTGAGTATGTGTGCCTTAGGCTGTACATGGAGAGTCAAACTGATGGTTCCAGTCTTCTGTGATGGTCACTTTAGACTTTATTGAATATTTCACCAAAAAAAAGGGGGGCTGCTCCTTCAGGCAGCTTTTCACAGCTTCTCAAGCCTTGTCCGTTTAGTTGCATTGTGAATCCTTGCTGACTTTCCCCTGTTTTCCTGATTATTCCAGCCCGGGGCTCACAATCCCACAAGGCAAAGTGAGCATTCATGAATGCAGGCAGAACAGGAAACGCCACGGCTCTTACAGCGAACATCTGTCTGCGGCAATCACCGACAGACCGCCTCACACACAGACGCACACATATACGCTTAGACGTATGCTTTTATACACCTTGCTTGCCCTAAGGCCAAAATCCATACTGATATAATCATTCAGCCCACTCGCTGAGAGGGCAAGAGCTGAGAGATTATTAAAATGCGTAACATTATACAAGGAAAACTGTCTGTGTTAAAACCTTCTGCATGCTGAATGTGGGGTTAATGCATTCTATTAGTGTGTTTTTGTACATTAAGTCAAAATGGAGCAGGGATTGAGGTGTTATTACAGTGCATGGCCTGCCAGGCTTTCGGCGCAAACCTCATCACCATTTTCACCCCCAGTCAGAATACAGGTCGGGCCTGGAAAAAGGAATTTGAAAGCCCATGTAGGGCTGAACTCTTTGTAAATATCACCTAGAGGTCATCACAAAACAGGAGATCAGTTTTCATAGCTATGGTGATTATATGCGATTATACATATCCATTCCACTTGAAAATCAAAACTCTATTAACAAGCTCAAAGATTTTCCCAGAGGACGTCTCAATACTTTTTGCAATCAAATCAAGAAAAAAAACAAAGAGCTGAGGCTTGGTACCAAAATGTAGAGAAAGCTGTTGATTGGATAGTAAATACAATGGCTATATTGTGTTGGAGGCATCTGATACTATTCTATAAGTTTCTCTACAGTGAGCCATTTCACTCCAAACTCACTCTAAATGACTTTGTTTGCATCTCATCAATAGATTTATACAGGAAACTACTGATTTAGTGACTGTGATTGAATTATGCTTTTTAATATAGAAACAATATTACGTAATATATGTTCAAACTTATCACACATTGCCGCAGACATCTGGCAACATATTCATAAGCATTTCATGTAATATCTTTCAGCGTGGGAGCATTTAGAGGCATTTGACACTTCAGATGTCTGGTTCCATTCACCACCATTGTGAACAATGCATCTGGATCAAAATAGATAATACTGTAGTGTCAAATGTTGTATCACCACATATCATCACCAGTAGTGGTTCTAGCCTGTGTGATGTCCTGGTCAAACACTTGCTTACATTTAAGGAAGTCCCCTCTAATCAATCATTCAAAAATTGAGAAAAAGCTTTCCTTCACATGGGCCCTTTAACCATTCCATGGAAAAGAATGTGAAACTATAAACTTACATCATTATCATATCCTTCCTGTTAAGGAGCCAACAGAAGCGCAGAATAATGAAGGAACACATGCAGTAGACACATAAACACATGCGCACACACACACACACACAAGCAGTACACACACACACTTAAATGTGCACCTATTGTTTGTGAGAGTCCACAAAGGCTCTCCGGGTTCATTAGCTTACTGTGCAGACCACACACAGACAAACACTCAAATGCACATATGCTCAGGCGTGCCCACCCACGTTGGCGTGATCAGGCCTTACTCTGGACTGCTAATAGAAGTGTTTGCATATAAAACCTGAGGAGGTTTGGTGAAAGGGTCGTGCTAATGAAGTCTGATCTCATTAAAAGATACAGAATGTGTGTACGTGTGTATGTGTCTGTGTTTGGGTGAAGGGGGTTGCATGTATGCCCAATGAGAGATAAACAAAACATGAGAACAGAAAGGCCAGGGACACATTAGCCAGGTTCCATCCAAAACAGATCATCCTGCAGTGTCAAACGCTGTATCACCATAAATCATCACTGTAGGGACCTCATATCTCACACACACACACACACACACAGACACACATAGACATATATACATTCAATATATATATTGGAGATACTGAGATATTGAGGTCTGATATCTATTTACCTAAGCCACTAATCCTAACAAGGGTGCTGGAGTACACACACACACACACACACACAAAACAGTGGGTTTCTATCTGCCGGCAAAATATAAATGACCAATGAAATAAATGCAAACAAACAAAAAAGCAGGATAAAACATTCAATTCAATTCAATTCAATTTTATTTGTATAGCGCTTTTTACAACCAGGTTGTCACAAAGCAGCTTTACAGAG
>JBBIGA010000002.1:3314293-3325654 GCA_037576975.1 Alestes dentex | reverse complement strand
TGTCAGAGGGAGAATCTGAGAGTCGGAGAAAAACATGGAGCAAACAGCAGACTCAAGACACGAAAAGACTCTACAAGACACTAAAGCTCAAATCAGTTATATATAAAAAAAAAGTTGTGTGTCATCAAGGCTAACCTTGCTTTTCTCTGCGCAGGCTGTCATAAATTACAGGTGTCCACCCTTTCATTTACCACTCTCGCAAAAAAATGGCCATGGCGCTCAGAGAATCGAACCCCAGAGTGAGACCCATCAGGGAAACCATTAGAGCCCATTTAGCCAATAAAAGGTGGTTAAAGAGAAACTGACAGGAGGGAAAAAAGAAGAGATAAACACAAAAAGAACCACCACAAAAAGTGATCATCCCTATCAGCGTGCTGTGTTTTCTCAGAGACTTTAGGGGGAATTAATTCATTCTATTATGGTCTTCCTCCACTCTATCTTACTATTCCTCTACTCTATCATTATTGACGATGGTAATGGAAGCACGGTGCAAATTATCTTAATTGTTTCTCATACCCTGGCTGTCGCTTATATTTCCATTCATTGACCTGTGTACAGCTTCTGGAAGTCCTAGAGTGATGTTCCTCCTCACAAAATTCCTCCCAGCAACGTCAAATCCATATGTGCTTGGTTGATTCCTGTCTCTTTCTAAATATGCTGGTGGTTGATCTAACATTTTAGACTTTCCCTTCAGCTCCTGAAGGCCTAAACAATGAGAGGCCTAACCAACAATGTTTTGTTGACTTTAAAACTATAACCTTTCCAACTAAAACTGAAGAATAATAAGAGTCGTACAATAATAGTTGCAGCGTCTAATTCAGTAAAAATGAACTAAAAAGGACAGACATGTATTTTTACTTTTAAAGTATACTGAATCAGCGGATCTTCTTTGAAGGCCTAGAAGGCCTTGAGGATTGTATTCTCTTCTCTTGACCAGTCAACACACAGATGTTATATCAGGGCCTAAGGTGGAACCATTATTCCCCATCTGATGTTTCAGTGTGAAATCTCTGTTTTAGACTGGGCATTTCTTAAAGCTGACCACAATGTTCTAACATTATAGTCTTGCACTGAAAACTAGAAAATCTTTCATTTTTCTCTCTGTAAATGGAACTGAACACAAGTTAAAAGCCACTGGACTGCATGGCTACTAGCTCACATTCATCGTTAGCTACACTAAGGCTGCGTCCGAAATCGCATACTTCCCTGCTATATAGTATGCGAAAAACAGTATGCGAGGGGAGTAGTATGTCCGAATTCATTGTATTCGAAAAACAGTAGACGAGAAGTACCCGGATGACCTACTGCTTCCGGCCGAATTCACTATCCCATAAGGCAGCGGGAGAGGCAGTGTCATGTTTGAAAAATGTCGGAAAATGGAGACGCGGCTCTTTTCAAGTGTAAGTACCTTCAGGAAAACGTTGTTCATTGTGGTTAAATTACACTTGTGAGAAAAGGCCCTCTGTAAAGGTAAAAAATAATGCCACTGCATTACATATAAAACCATGCTGTTGTGACGACACATGACACGTGACAACATCAACACAGCGGATGTAGTACATCTGAATTCCATTCATACGGCCCTCATTTATACTATGTAGAACGTACTGTTTTACGGGAGAGCAGTACGTTCAAATTAAAATGTAGTACCTACTTAAGTAGTATGCGATTGTGGACGCAGCCTAAGACGCTTGGTTAAGCTAGTCCTTTAATGCAGGTGACTGCAACCCCTTCACAACTGTACTGCTTGTTCCTTTCGTTCTCCATTTCTTCCCCTCGCTCTCCATTAGGCTTCCCTGCTCTGCCGTTCTTTATGACCCTCCATCTCCCTCGCCCCTCGTCCATCACTCCTTCAGATCCAGTGTGACAAGGTCGAATTAAGTATGCAAGCTAATGGAGGAAGAGCGGGGCTCAGAGATGCAGCCCTTGCTCACCCTCCTGCTGGCATTTCCCACACATTCCACAACACCTCAAAAAGCCTTTTCTTGATGAAACATCTCAAATTGTTTCAACCATCTCAGTATTTCTTACACCTGCCAATCCATCTTGGGTCGTCAACATCTCACTAGCTCATTTGGCTGCCCTTTAAGTCCTGATCATGGATGAATTTCATACTACTCCACTGAGTAAATATTAGGCTTTGAGGCATAATTGTAACTTTATTTTTTGCATTATAACTCATTTTATTTCATGACCACACTGCTTCCAGTAACCACGCTCATGACCTGAGGTGCATGTAATGGGTCTTGATTAAAGACTTTAGAAGCAAATTGCTTTCATCTTTCAGCAACGCTGAGTGTATGATTACTCCGCTTCAAACAATTTGCCAGCTTTCCAATCTGTCTGCCACATGCTCCCGGTGACATACTTATGGACGTCCATCACATGTTCCTGACCGGGTTGGCTATAATGGCTTCTTTCAAAGTTTGGACAGCAAACCTGCTATTTAACTTGCAACATTTTACGCCTCTTAAGTCACCCAAATTCTAGGGTTGGAGCAAAAAAGAAATGCATTCGGTTTAAAACCAGAGCCCTGTGTCCAGTGGCTCCATTAACAGCCTGCCAACACAACCCCTGCTAACAGCCTCGAGACCAGTGGTGTGGCACAAAATTCCAAAACTCCCGCACATGAGTGAGAATTGGGGATCAGAACTCGGAATCAGGGTCACATGAGAAAACTATAGTACATGGGGAAATCCACAAGTTCACAAACACAAAGAAGTCTCTGCATTTTAAAGGAATGGCTGATCTGATTATCTGAACCACATTCAAAGCAGTTGAAAAAATATTTCATATACACCTTACCCAGGCCGGCATCATGGGGTTTCTTATAGTGGCAAGTGACAAAAAAGAAAGTGAAGCTCAACACACAGGCTGCAGCAATGTTTGCCGCTCGATTAACACAGGAGGATTTTCACCCATCACTGTGTATTGGCTACATTTTAGTGATGAGCTGCATGTTTCTGGAAAGATTAATCAGCACATTTCTTAAGCGAGGCAAGCTTTGTTTATTTGCTGATGAATGTAAATCTCCTGTTCATTCCATCCTGAATGTATGGCTCCTTTTGTACAGATCCAAAATGTTTGCATATGCTCATTTTTTAGTCAGATGTTATTGGCTGACTCTTTCCTCTTGCTCAGCACTTTGGATAACTTGGTAAATATCACCTCTTTCTGAGAGATTAGGTTGATGTTACGTCACCACTTGTCCAGTCCCCCATAGCGCATGCCCCGTGTGCCAGTGACCCAAACTTATCATACCTCCATGCACCCATCAGCAAAAAAGGAAAAGCAGATTATTGAAAAATGTGGAAAATGGAAAAAAAGGTTTTTTGTATTTTTAGGTTAAACTAAAGTGTGAGAAACCACGACATGGCACCATACAGTACTGATATTATTAACATTATTATTAAATGTGTCTTACTATTAACATTGCACTATTAACTAATCACGCTAAAGTGCATCTACAAATCAGTTTAAATCATCCTGTGACTAATGGGTTTTTCTTCGCTGCACACCTGGTGCTTCTATATTGCTCATCAATAACTGATTGTACGATACCCAAAAATTATCCAAGCGTGCCATATCTCATCAGTGTCCAAGCATGTCTTACCCAATAACTGTCAAAGCCCACCCTACATGATAACTGTCTTAGCCCACCATACCTAACTGTCCAAGCCCACCTTACACAATAACTGTCCCAAGCCGGCTATAACCCAAAAATGGTCCATGTTTGCAATATCCAATAACTACCCAAGCTTGCCATACCCAATAACAGTCCAAACCCACCATACCTAATAACTGTCCAAGCCCACCTTATGCAATAACTGTCCAAGCCCAACATACCTAATAACTGTCCAAGCCCACCATACCTAATAACTGTCCAAGCCCACCATACCTAATAACTGTCCAAGCCCACCATACCTAATAACTGTCCAAGCCCACCTTACGCAATAACTGTTCAAGTCCACCATACCTAATAACTGTCCAAGCCCACCATACCTAATAACTGTCCAAGCCCACCATTCCCAATAACTGTCCAAGCCCACCATACCTAATAACTGTCCAAGCCCACCATTCCCAATAACTGTCCAAGCCCACCATACCTAATAACTGTCCCAGGCCCGCTATAACCCAAAAATGATCCAAGTCTGCCTTACCCAATAACTGTCAATGCCCACCATACCCAATAACTGTCCAAGCCCACCATATCCAATAGCTGTCCAAGCCCACCATACCCATTAACTGTCTAAACTTGCCATACCCAATAACTTTCCAAGCCCACCATACCCATTAACTATCCAAACTTGCCATACCCAATAACTGTCCAAGCCCACTCTACCCATTAACTGTCCAAACTTGCCATACCCAATAACTGTCCAAGCCCACCATACTCAATAACTGTCCAAGCTCACCATACTCAATAACTGTCCAAGCTCACCATACTCAATAACTGTCCAAGCTCACCATACTAAATAACTGTCCAAGCTCACCATACTTAATAACTGTCCAAGCTCACCATACTAAATAACTGTCCAGGCTCACCATACTTAATAACTGTCCAAGCCCACTATACCTAATAACTGTCTGAGTCTGCCATACCCAATAATTGTCCAAGCTTTCCATATCCAACAACTCACCAAGCCCACCATACCCAGTAACTGTCCAAGGCCACTACACCCAATAATTGTCTGGTCTGCCATACCCAATAACTGTCCAAGCCCATCCCACCCAGTCAGCCATAATACTCATATGCAGGTCACTTGTTGACTGTTTACCCATTCTGACCACAAAAGTTTACCCCACCATTTATTTTGTAGATTACTCAGTGAATTTTTATTTTTTTTATGTTAAACTCAGCAAAAACAAATTAGGCTCTAACACTGTGTATATATGCCATATAAAATGTCATTTGACAGAGGCATTCAGACTTATTCACACACACTTATGATTGAAACCAAAGGGAAGTTGCTGGACATCTCTAGCAAATATTTAAAGCAAACGTATTTTTGTAGTACACAGTGTAGATTAGTCTGTGCAATGAGCTAACGCTGCAGATATATAAAGAACTTTCATCATAGCATCATTAATGTAGAAGATGAAAACGATATCATGGCTGTGTCTTAAACAAGAAGCTTTGCTGAGCTGTGAGAGCAAATTTTTGCCATTCTGAAAAAAAACATATCCTAATATTTAATTCCATGGCTTCATTTTAATACACACCACAAGGTTGCTGATGTTCTAACCAAGGATCGAGGCATTGGGTGGGTGGGGGGGCTGCACTTCAATATAAATACCTATTCCTGAATTCACCCGCTTGTAAATTATTCAACGCTAGAGTGGATAAATTATTGAATAATGTGTCCTGCTTTGAGCCTTTGAAAATCTGGCCCTATGCTGAGGGGGGAAGGCTGCATTGCGTCTTGAGTGACTTTTTGTGTAAAGGCGCTCCAACTTGACTTGAGTTCAGGATAACTTTGCAGGCATCAAACAAGTGACATTTACCCGGGATGTCCACTATCTATTTGAGTGGCAAGACACAGTAGCAAGTTGAGAGACTGGAGTGTGTTAACTGCAGGTAAGTTTCTGTTTTTTAGGTATACAATAAGGTTGCCAAATGGCTCTGGAGGATTCCCAATGCTCTCTTCAATGGATGGTTCTGTAACTTCTTTAGGGCCTTTTCTTAATACAACTGAACCAGACTGCACCAAATAGCCACAGCAGCAGCGTGTCATTTTATGGCCCTACATGCGTACAAGGTCACCATGCCCAATGCCAAAAGAGGCCCCCCAACAGTAACATGTTGTGCAGGGCAGTGCTCTGGAGTGGTGGCGCTCCATCCAACGCCTTTGGGATAAGCAGTAGTATCAATCAGTAGTTGACCTTACAAATGTTCTCATGGCTGCAAATAATTTTGAAAGGTATTAGGATCCTTCATGTAATGTATTTTTTTTTAACAATTTTTCACAATTCCTCTAGGTCTCTTCTTTTCACCCCCACATCTTATTTACAAACTGGGCTCTTTCAAGAACAAACCACTGAAATGTTCTTTTGGGAACCAAATCCAGTTCTTCTATAACATCATGCAAAGAACCTTTTTTCGCACCCTTATTTCTCAACCATTTTCAAGGGCCAGTATTTGGAAAGTAATTCTTATTACATCCAACTGACTTGGAAAGTAACCTCCAACACCTCTTACTGCTGGTGATATTGAGATGTTTGCCCAAAAGTTTCATTTCTTAATGAGGTTTGTTATCAGCTTGCCCATGCCAAAATGCATTGGACTGTACCATCTGAAACAAACCCATCTTCTAATACATTGGAAAGCTTCAGGGGAAGCAGTCTGCTGCTTGGGCTTCACCACCTGATGAGCTGATGGATGCATTGATGTGCATCCAGTGGATTCAAGTGCATTTCAATTGCTTTTTCCAAGAAGCCATATGCTTGTGTGTCATTTTAAGCTAGCAACCCAATATTCACCATGTCATGCAGCAGAGCTGAACGTGAAAGGCTATCGATAGTGGTTCCACTCAGCATGGTCCAGTTTCATACATCAGCACCTTCATCTATATTTAACGTCGGTGACATTCAAGAGGTATTTCCCTTGGCGCAATATGTGGGTCGTTTTAATAACTTCACCAAATGCCATAAAAAATAGACATATTTTCTCCCTTTGTCTCACTTTCTCAAACAAGCTCAATTTTTCTCCTCTGTTGTCCTTTATGCTTTTTTTTTTTACTCTTTTTTCTTTCAAGGCTGAGATTCAGCAGAATGAAGGTTGGAAGTGGAGCAGTGAAGTGGGTCAGGTTTTTTTTTTTCTGCGCTTCAGCACAGGAGTTGCTCATGTTTGCTCCACAGTCCTTAGCCATTAGCATGCCCAAAGCACCAAATGCACTTTCCCAGCATTTCTAAAATCACTGAAGCTTTCTGTGTGGGGTGGTTGGAGGACCAGTGGTCCAAGATCTCATCGTTGAGGCTCTTCTTGGGAAGTCTTGGGTTTGAGCCTGGTTAAAAACGACTTGTGCCCTTGAGCAGAGCGTCTGAGCACCTCCATGGGGAGTACTCAGTGAAGGCTGTTTTTGGCCAAAGTTTCAGCAACAAGAGCCATAAATAAATAAGTATCCTTTTCAGTCAACGAGTGATTTGAGCATTTCCCAAAATGAAACTGTGGTGATTTTTCCACAATTACAAGGAACAGGAACTGTTCCTCATTCAGTTTTAATCTCAGCAATTAAATTACTGATGAAAATGTTATCTTAAATAAATTAAAAAGAGAAAAAAAATTTTATAGGTTGTACAAGAGGTAACAAATCAAAACTTCTTGAATACTTTGAAGAGAAAAAAAAAAACAACCCGTTGACAAAGCAGCATATGTAAATATTCATAAAAAGTAAATGAATATAGCTTAGCTATTCAAATATCTTACAGCCTTGTAAGGCGACAAATAGGCCAACATTGTATTTTATCCTCTGTCGTGGCCTTTGAATTGGTTACCTCTGCTAAGAAAAAAATGGTGCTTTTACCACTAGTGCTTTTGTACAATTTTAGCACCAAGCCAGCAGTAGTGGTATTTCTTACACTTGGTTTAATGCTTCTTATGACAGATTAATATCTTATACTGCGGTATTATTGTGACTCTTTTGGAGGATTCCATTGGCCTGGAAGCCATTTCATATGTGACTTCTTCATTGCTTGCTTTTCATTGCACTAGCCTGCCTTTTGTAAAATTATGTTGAAAAATTACATATTTCTACTGAACACTATGAAAAAGCTCCAGCTATCATCACAGCTGACCAACCAGTATTTAGGACAGCTCAATGAGTCAGTCACTCATTAAACAAGAGGGAAAAATCTATTTGTTATTGTTTTCTGGAATTTATACTTACAATGTGTGTGTGTGTGTTTGTGTGTGTGTGTGTGTGTGTGTGTGTGTGTGTATGTGTGTATAAAAGTCTTGAGCCACTCCACATTTCTTCATAATTTGCTTCCAAAGAGCCAGACTTTCTTGTATTTTAATGTGGTCTTGAGGAACAGTTCTCCAGGCTTCCTGAAGGACTTTCAAGGACTCTCATTTTCAGTCCAGTCTCTGAACCTGAACAGTTTCAGAGGAATATTTTTTTTGCTAATACACACAATGACCTATGTATATATCGTTCAAGCATAACAAAGCACGCGCAATTTACGTCCTGAACCAGTGAAGAAACAGGAGCAGATGATTCCATATGATCAAGCGGTGATACTGGTGGTGCTGAATGCTGAGTGGTTCGAACTCCTTCATCTAGGCTCTTTATTTCTTTAGCTCCTTTGCAGCCTGTCACAGTGAAACATTTATTCCCGTTTCTTTTCTTTTAATCTACTCAATATGACAAAAAATAAGACAGTTTGACATGTATCACATGATACACAAGACAAGGAGTGTGTATCATCTCACATTTTACAGTTTCTGAAACTGGGTCCAAGACACAACTGCTTTCAGCCAGGCCGAGATGGTGACAGGCAACCGAAGCGCTTGGTCATGCCCCATTAAAGCCTAGTTTCTCAGCTCCTTAAGTGTGAACTCCCATGATCCGGCACCGGTCCTCCATTCCACCTGGGCTGTCGTTGTCCTCTCCTCATCATGTCAGGAAACACATTGTGTTTTGACTGTCCTGTCAGCACCGCGACGACGGGTGATCAACAATAATGTCCACCACACGGACGAGTGTCAGCAATGTTGTTAAAATTCTGCCAAATGTTTCAAGTTTTGACGTGATACATGAGGGCCTGGGAAATGCAAGCCGTGAACGGTCGGAATGTGACAGCACGAGCGTTTTCATATCGGTGATGGACACTGTTGGCCACTGGTCAAAAATAGATAGAAACATGTCTGCCGATGATGAACACAAGTGGTGATGTAACATCCACCTAATGTCTCAGAAAGAGGTGATATTTACCAAGTTATCCAAAGTGCTGAGTACGAGGAAAGAGTCAGCCAATAACATCTGACTAAAAAAAGAGCATATGCAAACATTTTGGATCTGTCCAAAAGTTCAGCTGTGGTCCATAAGGAACATTTTCAATAAATATCAGTACCAATAATGCAAATGTTGGTCATTGATTCAACTGAATCAATTAATCCATTTATCTTTGAATCTATCCATCCATCCATCCATCTATGCATCTGTCCATCCATCTTTCTATTTATCGATATACTCACCAATCCATCCATTCCTCCATTCATCCATCCCTCCATTCTTCTATTTGTTTATCTATCTATCTATCTATCTATCTATCTATCTACCTATCTATTCATCCATCCAACCTTCTATCCATCCAACTTTCTATCCATCCACCCTTCTGTTTATCCATCCATCCATCAATCTGTATAAACTTGTACGTATTTAATCCCAGTCTTCCTTATCTAGGCGTAATAGTGACAAATGTAAACACCTCCATAAACTAAATTAAAAATGGAAGTATGGGGCTATGGCACATCTAAAAAGCATTACTCAAAGGGCAGTCTATTGGAGTGGGTTTTATGTACTAAATGACATCCATTTTATCTTTATGGTGAATGGTGCACTAATGTCAGGAGTGCGTCTCAGCTAATAGCCACTATTAGGACATGAAGGCATTTAGACTCAAATGAGGTGGAAACTATTAAATCCCTAAAAGACAAAGCACTGCAGAGGACGATGGAGTCTTTAGCGCAATGACGGCAGATATGTCGGTCTGGAATGAACCAGAGGGTCCATCAAATAATGTTTGACCTCAGAGGGTCACGTAGTCACACACACACACACACACACACACACACACATACCATAGAGGCATATAGGACTTGAACATGTGGTAAATGATAGTGGACAACGTTTTAGGGTGGTCATGCCAAAATTAGCATAAACACCACATACACAATGATGTCATATATTATAACTAGTCATTTATGACCATTTAGCCGAATAGTTTTGATCCTTTACATCAAATTGAAGATGATGTGGGAAAATTATGACTGGAGGATATATATTACAGGTTTTCTCCGTTGGTTTGGCTCATTTCTTGAAACAGAAATTACATTCTTAAAACTATAGGGGCATTTGGCCAAACAGTCTTACAGTTCTGCACAACATTACAGCTAACTAGCAAAAGTTCATATCTCTCCCAAAACTGTTCACACATGCTTCAAAACTAGATTCCTTTCCCATATAAAGAGTCAGTACCATCAAAATTGCAAAGATCTTTCTCAATTGATTTGGCTCATTTGCATTCACTTAGTTCTTTTGCCAAAAATAACCTGGATGGTTGAGCCCAACACTATGGATCACCTGCAAAAGCTCATATCTCTCCCAAAACAGTTTACTCGTGTCAAAACTAAATTCCTTTCTCATATAAATAGTCTGTGCCCCCAAAATGCATCGTCCCTTTGGCATTGTGTAAGCACTGCAAGTCAAAATGCCTAGATGTTTTGTCACTATGGCAGAAGTCTAGCTAACAGACTACAACTATGTATAAAACTTAAAAAAAAGGATTTTACAGTAAGAGCAGCCTCCAAAGTTTGACATCACACACACTGCACTCATACTGCCAAGGAAACTATTTTTATTCACACACATAAAGTAACTTCCAGACATTAGAGTACATAAAAAGAAAATGTATACAGTGTTCTGTACATGTACGAAACAAACACCTCTCCTGGCCACCATCCTCATCCTCCTGGCCATCCATGCGCTGCTCTCTGTTTGGCCATAGATTTTTGTCCACATCGCAACGGATATTTTCCCTTGCGATGCAGCGAGGGAAGGAACGGCGTGAATGTCTCAACCATCCTCTACACTGATCCCCTGTGATGTCCTCGCAAACAGCATCCATTGCATGGAGCAGAAACCTCTGGTCTTGAGCCTGATGTTCATACACTCTCCACCTCTAAGCGGAAAAAAACTCCTCAATTGTATTGAGGAAAGGAGAGTATGGTGGTAGTAGCTCCATGAGCATCCTTGGATGGGTAGTGAACCAGGCCCTGATGAGCAGGCCACGGTGGAAATTCACATTGTCCCACACGATCACATAGTGTGGTAGGTGAGGCCCTTCGAGACCTCTCTCATTTTCTGGGACAAGATCAGTATAAAGATGGTCCAAGAAAATGAGGAGCTTTTGAGTGCTGTATGGGGCTAAACTGGGGATGTGTGTGGCCACACCATGCTCAGAAATGGCAGCACACATTGTTAAATTGCCCCTCGCTGGCCTGGGACATCCACCGTGGCCCACTGGCCAATGATGTTACGGCCACGTCTGCGGCCCTTGGCCCGGTTGAAACCAGCCTCATCGACAAACACGAGGATGTGAGGTGTTTCATTCCCTTCTAATGCCATTATTCTCTACAAT
>JBBIGA010000002.1:3297243-3303184 GCA_037576975.1 Alestes dentex | reverse complement strand
GTGTGTGTGTGTGTGTGGGAGAGAGAGAGAGAGAGAGAGAGAGAGAGAGAGAGAGAGAGAGAGAGAGAGTTCAAATAGAAAAGTTCAGTTTCTTCACCTCTGATAAGATTATGCAGCCCGAAGGCGCTGCTGGGTAGAGCTTATAAACATCCGCGCAGTGTAAACATTCGCCCTATCTCTACAAAACATATTTATGCTTCAGAACATGAAATGCTACACATTTTAATGATTAAGCCTAAAAAAACTACAGATGCATCAGCTAGAACACCACTCCGTACTGCCAAGGACATGAGGCCTTTTGGTATCGTCCATACAGGCGAGGAGAGAGACAGTGTTGTTATCAGCCTTTCAAGAAACTCAGTCCATGATTTACCAAGACCTTGAAATGCTTCAACAGGGTGAAGTATTGCCCCTCGATTATGAGTCCATGTACCTCTTTTCGGGCCTGTAGCGCCCAGCCTCCTGCAGGATCACATGGACACACCACTTCCTGTCCGATGGATTCAGTTTGAGGGCCTTGGATTCTCTTGGAGATGGCGTCACCTCCAGTACTTGGTGGATTGGGAGAGATATGGACTCTTAGGGCACAAATCGGAGGCATTTGGGCTGCATGTTCGGCATGAAACTGCCACACTATCCTAAATATGTAGGTTAAGGGCACACCTCTCTTTCTTATGCGCACATACTTCAAGAAAGAGCCACATAAAACAGTGGATGGAGATCCTACATATGCGACCGAGTGCATATTACATTGCATTTGCTGGAGTTTGAGCAGCTTGAGGCTGGCAGGTTTTTTTCCTTTTTTTGTGTATATGCACATACTTATAAATAGCATATAATATAAAATTGTCCTTAGGACTAAATGTTTTACAGCAATCATCATCATTATCATCATTATCTTCATCATCCAGCCATCAATAATGATAGTAATAATTATAATAATAATCATTTTCAGTTATAATGTTCAATTATTGTAATATTTGGTCAACAATATAATAAGGCTACTTATAACAAGAAGAATGGGAGTTTTAATCATAATATTTGTAAATAATAGCCGTTATAATAATGATAGCAATAACAATCACCATTATTGTCAACATCTTAATCATCATCGTTATTATTATCATGATCATAGTAACCATAGTCATCTGCATAGCTATAATGGTGAAAATCTAAAGTTATGGCAGCAATGAAAATATTCTAAAATAAAGAAATAAATACATACATAGATAAATAAAAAAAATAATAAACAAAGTTTGTATAGCAGAGGTCAGTTTTCCTTTCAATTCAGGTGTAAATTTGTACTCAAAAGACATCTTGTTGTGAGACTTCCGTCAACAGTAGCAGCAGAAACAGTGGCTAGATGGAGGAATGAGCCTCAAACACCAGCCTTGAACACCAGCAATAATACTGTTTTTAGTTTCTGGATTAGATTAACACATGTTAGAAGATGTGAGGCAGAAAATTCTGTGATAAGGCCTCAGTTTACATGTGTAATGAGCGTTTTTTGTTGTTGTTGTTGTTGTTGTCTGTTGTCTCTTCTGGAGCAGAACTTCTTTATCACTGAACTTTCCTTTAACATTTTGTGTCAAACATGTGGGCATAATTATTTCACTGGGCCTTTTAAACACTTCATGCAGTGAAGGGGCGGGGCTATGCACAGTTTGAGTGACAAACTACAGTCTTAGTAAACTGAATGTTAAAGGACACATCAACGGACTCCTATGAACATCTGGCCCTCAGTGCAAAGCCTTGTACTTGCCCAGATACTTGTGTTGGTTTGAATTTTGCTTGTTCTAGTGTTGTTTTTCGTTCTGTTAGCATTAGCATCTGTTAGCATTAGCTCACACAAGTCAGCGGTATTTGTTAGCACTAATATTAGCATTAGTAATTGGCCTAGGCTTTTTTGTGTTCATATTTCACTTCATTTTGGGTTTGGGTTTTTCTTTAGCATTGTTAACCTAGCATACCCATTCTTCTCTTTGTTTTTCTGTAGGAATATTTTTCATTTTGTCACAATATTTCCTTAACTTTTCTATTCTTGCATTAATAAATCTGCCTTATCAACCTTTTAGCTACTGTACTCTATACTGTAAAATAATCTGAAGATTAATAACTGAACAACACCGGGTTAAAACATGAGCATGTGAGGTTAAAAGATTCTGAGAGCAAATAACTCGCTGAAGTGAAGCAACGAACTCAAGGAGTGTGTGTCCACACCCAGAAATTATCACATCCTTTGTGTGTAAATAGGACATTACATTCTAATTTGGGGTCTGTCTTGCGCATGCAGGTGTGCGTCCACTCGTGAGTCCGGAGTGCTGACGGACTAGACAGGAATTTCTGCGGGTGCCTCGGGGGCCGTTTCGTCAGACACAACACGGAACGCCTGTGCGTTCTTCAAAACCACCAGAGCCCATTAGAATAGCACCAGCCGCCAATCAAAGTAACCTATTTAGCATGTCCGGTTCATAATGAGGCTTTGATGAATGCCGCTTATTACAGCTCACCAAGGGGACGGCTGTTTGGTCAAGGCCCTTTTCCTCGCAGGTGGGGCAAAGGAAACCAAACTGGAACACAGCTGCTAGTGGGGGGGGGAGTCGCCAGAGGGCTGCCGTGATGATAGTTTGCAGTGTTGTTGCTGACATACGCACGCTAACGTCTCACCAACACCCCCGACACACACACACACACACACACAAATACTCACGTAAGATGAGATCAACCGCAAGGCCTTGAGCCCTAAAACTGCCTCCCTTAAGATTTCAACTGACCCAATTTACAACTGCACTCCCACCCACACACACACACACACACACTTCCAGTGTGAGGCTGAACTGAGACAATGTGGGTCTCAGAGTTACTTGTATAAAGCTTTTCCAGTGAGGCCTTTATTCATCACAGAGCATCTACATGTACAAACTACTTTGCGTCTTAAAAGGGGTCCTTTTAAAGCTTCTTTAGTGTTTCTTTAAAGGTTCTTATTATGATGTTTTGTTGTATCATGATAAAATTGCTTACAATACGGTCATTGTAAAGACAGCAGAAGTAGTCCTGTTTAAATTTAGCGCAGTAAAAACTGTAAAAGGTTTAGTAAAAGTGAATCGTTTTGAATGGTAAAAAATAAAATCATGAAAAAATATTTTTAAATAAAGGAAAACATCTTGTAGACAGTTCTCAAAAAAACTTTTAATTACAGTCCTTTGAGGCATCCAAAAAGGGTTCCACTATCTACATTTTATAGAACTTTTTTGCGAATTTCACTGAGTGATTTAAGTGCAGTTGATTTTGCTACCCTGTCTACTACCTCCTAATTTATATATAATTTACAAATGACTTGTCCTGTGTAGGCCTAAAATTAATTTACATGAAACAAACTAATTCTAGTAAACATCAGCTAAGAAACAAATCAGAATCTGAAATAATTTCACTAATCAGAACTTTTATTTGTTCTGAATTGCTCAAAATTCTAAAACATTTTTTTCTGATTTGCATGTTTATCTACATGTTGATCTTGGTCATTTGACCAATACAGAATTTCTGTTGAGTTCTGACAGCTCTACAATTTAAGACTCAAGTTTTCAACTTGAAAACCTTGTAATTTCTGCCTATAATCTTTCTTTAGAGATAAAACCCACAGAAAGCTCCTGTTCCACTCGCTGTGACCATTTTACTGTGCCCATTGTAGACATGAATAATACAAACTACTCTGAGGGAATAAGTTAAAGAGGACAAAAGCAAAATAGAGTGCCAGAGACAAGCATCTAATTGTTGGTGCCGGTGCCAAATCAAGCACATCCACACAACCACATTTACAACACTGGAACCACCCCCACCCCCCCAGAAATTCAACAACAAATCAGCCTTGGCAAATTTGTCATTTATGCTAATGGATGAACAGGTAGCATAACGAATGTACTCAACACACCACGTTGTGTGTAAAAGCTGAAGACCTTCAACTTTACATGCCGATGACTGAAATTCCCCTCCACACATAATCGACCTTCTTAGAAACCATTACATTTAATTACACAACACCCAGACAAGCAGATTTAAGCCTGCCACCAAAACTGGCAGCCTTGGTCAAAACACCCTCTTTCAGGAGCTGATCATTTTCCGACTTTTATGTTAAGAGCTAAACAAGGCCTCTGTGTTAGTGCAGCATCGATCTGCTAGACAAATGGCTTTTCTGATTGGAAACTTTGATACAAATTGCTCAAATACTCCCTCGTTTGTGCTCTTGGCAGAAAAGAAGTAAAAAAAAAAAGTTTCAGATAAAAAAAAATTTTGTCTTAGAAATGGTAGATGCACCATTTCTATTATTAATAGACTGTACTGTATTAGCAATAAACAGTCGTCTGAAGTCCTTTTCCAAACATTGTTCGCTCTTGCTTCCCGAAATCACAACTGACCAAGGCGATCTAATTTATTTATGTTCATTTGGCATGGATGCAGAACGGTGAATAGACAGAAAGGACAACAAAATGGTGTGAGGGGAAAGTCCATAGTTGCTGAGACATGGGAACGAATCAAAGAAATCCTGGTTTTGCCAAGGGGGGCAGGGGGTGCACAACTTGAACTTGACACTGGAACAAGAGTCCATTTCATTTAGTTGTTAATTACTATAATGGAGGTTCCTTTGTTGGGCCTGCTGATAGCAGCATGTGGAACTAAAAAGGGACAGACCTAAGGAAGCTAAAGCTTCCATTGTGCCCCCCCACCGCCCCTCCTCACGTAAGCTCCAGGCTTAGAAGTGTAAGGCCAGTAATTAGTTTAGCCCACTTCGCTTCACCCTGCGCCAGGAGGAGAGATTTAGAAGGTGAAAAGGAGGCAGTCTTTACATGGTTCTCATGTCAGAGAAGAAGGCGGGGGGGGTTCTTTTGAGGGGTAGGTGGCCGGGGGGGTTGGGTAGGTTTGGGAGTCATACAACCCCCCCTGGGAAAATGATGCTTAGGCTCTCTACTAACAAAAAAAAAATCAAGGGAGGTTAGGAAGCAGAAGCTACTCCAGAATCATTCCAGAATGGACACAAAGGAAGTTTCCGTTTTTTTAATAATTTAACGTACTTTTATATAAATATCATTCTTTTGTGCCACGGTTTAGTACACATTTCATAGTGTAATAGTAGACTACATTATTTTGTGTACTTTCTTACTACAGTTAAATAAAAAAAAAAAGTTAAAAAGCATCAGAAAGCATTAAGTGTGCCTCTCTTTGAATGAACTTTAGTATAGTTCAGTATTCAGTGCTGAACAATGCCTGTTGGAGCCATTCTTTCAGTTCAGTTAAGATCCTAGCATCCCTACTGGATTTCTAATAGTATGGTAGCACTAAGGTAACGCTGGTGGACATGAAAATATTCTGCATGGAAAAGACAAGCTTAAAATTTTTATTTGAAGATCTTTTTGAACAGCTCTTTTTGAATTTTATTTGAGCAGACATATTAACGTACATTCAAGCTTGGGTTTAGGCGGTTTCATAGCGACTCTTTCAGTAAAGTGTCCTGATGTAGAAGTGCTGCTGCTGTTCTCCATTTCTAACAACTGACTGAAAGCTAATATGGCTACCTCTCACATTTACAGTCAGCAACATGTCTAGAACTTCCAGAAGGCCCAGAGTGACCATTTTTAGTTCCACTTAGTTCCACTCATCGTACATGAAAACACAATTCGTTTATTCCTGTTGCTTCCTACTTGTACTGGTGGTTAAGCTAAACATATAAAGATTTCAGTAGAGCTCTTGAGGACCTAACCAATGAAAGAAGATGTTTGGCTGCATCTGCTAAAAGTGCACAGAAAAATAAAATCCTGGATGGACAAGTTCTCAATGAGCGTTTCCTGATCTTAATCCTTTTGTTTCTTAGGACTAAATGGAGACAGATGATTCGCTGTGGCGACCCCTGAAGGGTAAAGCCGAAAGAGAAAGAAGAACAATCCTTTTG
>JBBIGA010000002.1:3282243-3292243 GCA_037576975.1 Alestes dentex | reverse complement strand
AGGTTAAGGTTAAGCTTAGGGTAAGGTTAAGGTGCTCACACTGACAACCAAGCTAAAACTCAGTGCTCTGAAAGTACCCGGATGGTTCACTGATAACAGCCAAAAAACGCAGTGCGGAACGATGGACACTACTCGCACTAAACGGATTTTGGCTGCGTAGCGGAAGGGGAGGGACTTTCGACAAGTTTTCAGAATTGAATAATGCTGCGTCGACATTGGATGCGACGTATTTTCCATGTGGGGTGTAGTAGGGGGTAAACAAAAGCAAATAAAAGCACGAGGAAATTCATTGTGTAAACAAAAGCTGGCAGATATTTTGGTGGGCTGGAGAATCACAATCAAATGTTAGTTTGTCATTTCCGCTAAGTGCAAAACGTCAGTGTTCCATTTGGGACAACACTTACCCACGGCAGTGTGCACTACAGAAGGAAGTGCTCAGTGCGCACTAGGCACTACATTCCAGTGCACTCACGATTTCAGACACACCCACAGTCTAACTGTTGTGTACTTGAATGACATGTGCAGGCGGTCGGCGTGCCTTTATGATTGACAGACATGCCCGACAGATCCAGCACTGTCTCGCATGGAGGTGACTGAAAAAACACTGTAAGCAGAGGTTGGTGATAAGAGCGTAGCAGAGGTCAGACAGCTGTTGGCAGTGACCGCATGCATAACACCAAATTAATGCAAGCCCAGGAAGAAAAGGGGGTGAGGGGGAAGAAACACCAACCTTTTGCCACATCTGCTCTCTCTCACTCATTCTCGCTCCCTCTCGCTCTCAAGGCTTTCTGGTCATTTTATTTGATTTCCACAAACATGTTCCTGCACAGCTTGTGAGAAGCAAAGCCCAGAAATGTGTTGTAATTGTAACAGGAAGCCGTGTAGATTGTTGTGTTTTGTACACTGGGCATCCAGCATATGTTCTAGACCAATTCAAACATTGAAATCGGAGGACAAAATCTCCTCAGGTCATTCAGGCACAATAAAATGTAGGGGTGTAATGGTACAGAAAGGTCACGGTTCGGTTCACACTACAGGTCTGACATCACGGTTCGGTACAGTTACGATACAGCGAAGTTAAGTAACAAAAAAAATCTGAAGCATGAGACTTGGTTTGTTTTGGTTTATTTTAAATAAACAGCAGCGTATTGACCAGTAAACACACACTCTTGCTTATATTTTTATGTATGGATGACAAAAAACAACTGAAACATCTTGCGTTATTAATAGAAATTAGTCATTAATATGAGTCTTACCTAATAGAAAGTAAGTGAGATGGCAGGTATGGCATTCTTTTAGGTACGGCATTCTCTGGCAACTTTAGTTTCTTTTTTACAAAAATAAGGCACAAGAATATTTTCACCTTTCCATCTACTGTGTAGTGAAAACAGCAAACAAACTCACAGTGAACTAATTATCTAGAGGCTGTTTAAAAACTGCTCGCGTTGGACTCGCTCCATTGCCGTCGTAATTCACTGGGAACCCAAAATAATCCCACACATTCGATTTAAAAGACGCAGGCGGGTCTTCCAGCTCATCTGTGCCGTTTTCAGTAGCCATGTTATGAGGCAATTCTAGATTAATGAGCTTTTTAAGCTTTCAAGAGCATTAAAGACATTCTTAATTTTTTATTCGCAATTAACATTTATTTGACACTAACATACCCTTTTCCGTAATTATTACAGTTTTACAGGAACTCTTTCAGTAACAATTCCTGGAGTCACATCCAAGTCCTGGATTCTGACTAATATGCACATCAAGGATTTTCAAAAGGCCTAGAGTGACATTTTCCACCAGTCAGGCATGTCCCGGAGGGGCTTTAGGTGCTGAAGCATCCATCTCTTTGGCAATAGTGCATTTTCTGGCAAGGTTAGTGCCCCCCATTCATCACAGGTTTCTGTCTGTCCGTCCAATCCTCTAGGTGGCAAAATCTTCATCGTAGCACCCCTCTTCATACCACATAATGCTCAACAACCCACCCCATACCAACCATTCAGCTTTCCAACCACCCACCAGCTGCCTTCCTTGAAGTCTCCCTGAAGGTCTCTGCTCAGCCCCACCACCTATTGTAAATGTGAGTCATTGAAACAATGTTAGTATTTATTTAATGTGTACGCTCTTCAGTCCAGCTTCTATAAACTTAAGCAATGAGCTTGCTTGAAAACAGGAGCTTGCTTGGCAGCCTCTATCTTGGGGCTCCTGATTGGACAGTTTTCAATTAAGCATTTCAAGAATTTAGTAGTTACAATACTTGAAATTCAGGCAAGAACCTTCTCAAAACTATGAAGTGTCACAGGTACATTTTTTGAGTAACTACCCTAACACCAGTTGCTATGCACAATGTTGTAGGACCAGAAAGTTCATTTTTGAATGAGGACCACCACACATGATTCATCTTAACCCATTTCGCGCTATTTTAACAGGTTCAGGATGCATTCAAAGCGAACACATTTTAGAATGTGTTTGGTTCCTCTTTAGCATTCTGAGGAGTCACGGCCATTGCCCTCAGCATGAGCCGAGCTTCAGGAAACGACCCGTATAAATCTCTCCTCTTTACCATAATCCTTTTTCTTTTCACTCCATCCTTCCTTTCTGCGCATTCATACTTACCCGCTGCCCTTGCTCTCTACTGAAGCTGTCATTAAAGGCACTGGAGGATGCTCAGAGGGTCTGAAGCATGGATGGGCCCCCCGTTTCTTCTGTGTGGGGTGCCAAGCGGTAATGGTATGAAACCTGTGCCTAGAATACTAGGCTGCCTATTCAGAGGGGGCACAAATCAATAAACCTCAGCCAACCCAGACAAAAGGGAAAAGAAGGGAGGGTAAGGACAGAGACAGGAGGACGGATAGAGGTTTTACTCATTGTTTCCTTCCTCTTAAAGCCACTGCTTGGCTGTTTCGTGGCTCCCCGCAGTCAAAGTGTTAAACATTTCAAGGTGACTGGTGGGTTCAAAAGGGGGGGAGTAGCTGTGCTTGCTTTGTAACTTCTTTAGGGATGAATGAGCAGGGTGAAAAATCCCTTTAAGACATGTCATATTCCAAGATTAGATACACTATACAGCAGTAATCAGCACTTTTTCATTCTGTGGGATTAACTCATTTTGTACAAAGCAATTATGAAAATGAACATGAAGCAATTATGGGAATGAATTATGAAATTTCTGACAAACTGAACTGACTTTCTGCTGGTTTTTGTTGTACATGTTGACTACCCAAGGCAACCTGATGTGTAGTTCACAAGTGTGGATGGAATTAAAGTTTCAGGGAATTAGATCAATATTTCAAAATTTTGTGTAATTCAATAGTTGAGATGTCTGAAGTCAGAGGGGCAGCTGGTGGCCTAGTGGTCAGGGAGCTGCTCTTGTGATCAGAGGGCTGTGAGTTTGAATCCCAGGACTGCTAGTGACACCTCTGAGGTACCCTTGAGCAAGGTGCTGTCCCCACACACTGCTCCCTGGGTGCTGTGTTCCTGGCTGCCTGCTGCTTGACCAAGGGCAGAGTTGTGGCCCTACGGTGAATCCTGGCCACCCCAAGCACCGTATCACAGTCGTCACTATTTTTTTTATCCCATGCAGAACCACGTTTGCTGCACGCACACATCCTGTCTTCAGATTAGTTCTGAGAACTAATTTTGGGCCGGCACGGAATCCCGTCAGCAAGGAGTCTATATATATTGTGAGTAGGTCCAGACTCTTGGCAAAGAGGCAAATTACAGGACAGTTAAGAACAGAGGCCACTTACATATATCAGTCTGAAAGGTATAGTAACCAAAAAAGCCTGTTTAAAGAGTGAAGAGGGGGTTGGAAAACATCATTTTTTTGATACCAAAAATCACATAAAGGTCATAAGTAGATGCTGGGGGAAAATCAAATGCAAAAAAAATTTAGTATATGGTCCCTTTAAAATGTAGACATTGGGATTTGCAGTATAGGTGATATAATGAAACAATCCAGAAGGCATGGAAAGGGGATGATGGTTTTAGAGAGATGGGAGATTTTTTTGAATGTTCTATATAACTCTATTGACTTGCAAATGTAATTTTTTCTGTCCTTCTTGCTGGGCAGAAAGGTCCAAATGGGGAATGTAATATGACATGATGTAGGCAGCTACTACAGCCCACTTAAAACCACTAATGGGCTTGGTCTGAGCTGGAATGAGCTCGGGCCAATAATGGCCCTATAGAAAGCACCAGTATGAACTGGCTCGTGGTGGTCAGCTGCTGTGGCTTTGGCCAGTAATGTTCTTATGAGGGTGACCACATTTCCCAGAGTTAAGTTGTTCTCCAAGCTAAAAATGGGTTCCTAACACGCTGAAGGTTCAACAGGAAGCTGCTTCACTATAATAAAAAAGTTTGCAATTTTGCCCTGGCATTGCAACACGGGGAGGACTTTTATAGCCTTCCAATTTATAGTGTCCAATTAAAGTCCACCTCTAGTGTCTTTGGTGTCTTGTCAATCTTAAAGCCTTAAAATGCAAGCACGGATCCTTACGGCCAGCGCGAAATGGTAGATCGTCATCATACAGCCAAACAACTCCTTATGTGGAAATTACCCTGGGTTAAGGTTGATGCTCGAGGTCTCAGATGTCATGCTGAGCTTTGTTTGGTGTTCCCGTGTCACGCAGAAGTTATTGTAAGTTAAAAAAAATAACAATAATAAAAAAGGCAATAATTTAAAAAATGGCATCACATACAAATGAACATAAAGAACAAAAATGAACAAATTACTTTTATTTTAGGTTTTAGAAACAAACGAAAAAACACGTTGAACCAAAGGAGAACTTTCAGGATAGTCTCCGCCCACAAGTGGGTGGGAAAAACAGAGGGAGGGGCTCCGGAGAGCGGCCGAGTGACGGCACGCTGAGAGAAAGAGCAGCAAACGATGAGCGTGTAGGAGAATAAACACCGGTTCTAGACTGTTTTACACCATTTATATTTACTGAAATCAGAGTTTACTGATACACTCTGAGTTCTGAGGGTAAACACTGGTTTTAGACTGTTTTACACTGTTTATATTTGTTGAAATCAGTTTTTACTAATACGTTCTGACCTCTAAGGGTTTAAGTCTGTTATTTTTGTTTAAAGTAATTCATGATGTTCTATCATGAACCCTATGAATGACTTCACCCAAAATGCTAGCATGGCTAAAGCTAAAAGCAATGCATGACATCAGTGGCATAATTCTTATTGCCTCCCGTAGCCTTCAGTCACTGTTAGCAAGGTTAGCCTTTGTGGACGAACTGTTCCTTTAAACAGAGATTATTTGGGTTTGAAAATGACAGGCCATTATGAAGAGCCAGGCCTGGAGGACCAGCTTGGTCTCTTCTGGCACTGTTATCTGTGTCTGTGTCCTCTCTCTCCTTCACACAGCCAGATTCTCTAACGAGAGCCACCTCTTGGCATCTCTTCGTTTGCCCACAGAAGTGACCTTGTTAATATATACATTTTTGCACATTATCATTGTAGAATTTGTTCGCTACAAATGTGTGGACGATTAAGAGGGATCTAGTTTCTTTCTCCTTCTGTCTCACACACTAATCTTTTACAGGCTTGGCCATTGAATCTTTGCTCTGTATGGCCTGAGTTTTTGTAAATAAAGATCTGTGAATGTCAGGGACCTGTCCCACCACTTTATGAAAGTGTGGTAAATGAGGTCCCCACCAGTTTTTGAAATTAAAATTTGAGCAGACATTAAAAAGTATAAAATTGGAATCTTTGGTACTAGAACAATGGCCAATGCAAAAGAGCACAGGTCCAGTTTTCCACTTTGGACAGTGGAAAAGTGCTCTTGGTTCCCATTTGGGCCGCTTGTTGCTTGGAAATGCGCAAGGCCAAAAAATGTGGTGCATGCTATCCATGTTACTTTACATGCATTTACCTGGAAAACTAACTAGTTTTCAATTGATTATGCAACATTTTGTGGTGGACATATAACAAGCTGTTTGCAGGAAAATGGCTTTTATTATGACTATTTATACTATGATCTTCAATTGAATATGTTTACAGGTCATCACTCAGCTTTATTTCATATGTAAACGAGGAGCAGATCCAAGTCTGGAGATGCTGGATCCAGTTTGTTCTGGCACTGCTGCCTTATACGCCCTGAGGTTTGGCTGCTGTTTGTGTGAAATTGAGCATTTCTTTATATAAAGAGATGGAAAGGGTGTCATGATAGTAAATGGGCAGTTTTTAAGCTTCCAGCAAGTGCTCTGCCTGACAGCCTCATTGAAATGGAGGCCTAGTCTTTGACTGAACACGTTTCACCTTGCCTTCTTCTTCCCTTTCAGGCCAGACTCTCAGACAGCTGACCAGGCCCTCCTCTCAGCTTGGAGAAGATCACTGTGAGGAGCTAAGCACCTGACATGTGACAAGGCCCAGACGCTGATACAGCGACTCTGCTTGGGGCATAGCTGGCCACCCACAGCACCAGTGAGTTTGGGCCCAGGCCAGACTCTCAAGCTGTGAGCAGGTTCCTGCACAGACAATATTCCATTTGTTCCAGCTCCTCTTTTTCCACTCCCCCCCCTGCCGTCTGTACTCCTAATGGAGCTGTCCAGACCCTGTCATTCTCTCATGACTAAGCGTACCCTGGAGTGCACCACTCAGAGTCCAGCCATGGGGGGGATGATGGTGGTTCCATCAAGTTTTGGAGAACTTTCTTCCTTTTTCCTAAGTTATCCACTACTTCTCAAATGCAGTGTAAAGACGTTTCAGCATCTGGGAGGCTATATAAACAGAGGGTGAGTCCAGTGGGAGTGTGGTGAATCATTTATTTAAAGGGGCACATGTGAACCTGTCAAGAATGTGTCATGAATAATATTAACAGTGGTGGGAGTGATGACAGGCTCCTCCCTCATTATTAACACAGTGAAATCAAGGCACGCAGAGGATGGAGGAGGCTTCACTGATGATGTAATCTGCATGATGCTTCAGGAACTGTCCGAAGATCTCAAGCTCAAAGCTCAACATCAGAAGTCACTATAATTTTTAACCCTTAGAACGCAAACTGTACAGATCTGTGCCAGAAGCACAACAAATGGTAAATTGTCATCATATTGCAAAACCAAGTTCCCCTGGTTTGTGTTGATGCTTGGGGTGTCAGACGTCATGCTGAGCTTTGTTTGGTGTTCTTACTTCACATAGAATCAATGTTATTGTGATTTTAAAATATTATAAAAGTAATTATAATAACTACTGGGGCATCATACATGGATGACAAATAAAGAGCAAAAATGCCCAAATTTCTTTTATTTTAGATCTTTGAACCCGGGCGAACTTTCAGGATAGTCTCCGCCCACAAGTGGGTGGGGAAAACCCGCAGAGGGAGAGGGTTCAGAGAGTGGGTGAGTTGCGGAGCGCCGAGAGAAAGAGCGACAAACACCAAACGTGTAGGAGAACAAACACCGGTTCTAGACTGTTTAACACAGTTTATATGTGTGGAAATCAGATTTTACTAATATACTCTGAGTTCTATGGGATAACTGCAAGATGTGTGCAAAAAGTACTCCCTTCCATTTTTTCTGTGACGTGGGCTCCTCCGTGTTATATCCATTGATTGTTCAGGTTCTAGTTTCTTCCAAAACAGTGTTTGTTTCAGCACAGTCCTTGGAGCCCACCACACAGTCCCAGATTTTTGCTCTGTACCAGATCATAACACACTAGTTTCTGGTGGGCTCCAAGGAATAGATTGAGAAATAGAGGGAACTAGGCCCTGGATGCCATAGTATTAAAGGACTCATTTCATGAAACAGGGTATGAAAAAAATTACGGTGTACATTTCACGCCCCAGGATCTATTGGTCTATTAATAGAAATTAAGATGCAAGGGTTAGAAGATTGTTTTGGTGTCAGAAAAGCCTATACAGCCCATAGCAGTTTAGCTTTGTCTATTCATATTGTTTGCATGAGATCAATAGATACATGGATGGATGGATGGATGGATGAATGAATGGATTGACAGATGGACAGACATACACACAGACAGACAGAGAGATGGGTGGGTTAGACGGATGGGTGGATGGACAGATGGACAGACAGCTAAACAGATAGATGTGTGGGTAAGTGGGTACTGGATGAATGGATGGATGGATGGATGGATGGATGGATGGATGGATGGATAGAGAGAGAGGGAGGGAGAGAGGGTGAGAGAGTCTGACATCTGGTTCCTGTCACTTTTGCTGTGAACAGTTTACACATTTTTCGTGGTTTTGTTTACATCTTAATGATTAAATTATCTTAAAATACAGAATACACTGTCTAGAGCTCCCGAAAGAAGAGTTGATTCCTTTTCCAAGACTTTTACATCTCATGCCATCTCTAGGAATTATTTCCCGTGTCAAATTCCACTAATTTACTTAATAGAAGTCTGCATTTCTGTGAAGCTAATAAATGCAGTAAAAAGCTGAGGACAACACAACGTTAATGCTCTAATCCCATTAATGCCCACATAAATACACTTGAAAAATGAACCAATGGGGACCTTCCACCTGGGAAAAATATCTGAACATTAATTAAAATTACGTTTGCAAATAATGACTGTACTCTGTTTAATTGAATGGGAATCTATGGTGTGATTAAATGGCCCACATCCTACGTTTTAGTTTTACATTACATTTTTTGACTCTTATGACATTTGTATGGTTATTATTTACCCAAAAAAAGTAATACATTTTATTTTTCAAAAATGTTTTCCAGCCTTTTTTAATGTTACATGTCTTTCAGAAAGCATTGGACTGAAACACTCCTTATTACTTCATCATGAATGGGCGGAGTGACGAAATGACAAAAAGAGGCTGAAAAAGTGGATATATAAAATATGGTGGTTTATGTCATATTACAAAAACAGTGGATTCAAAGCAAGCTGTTTTTACAACTATATTTGCATATACAGTACTGTGTAAAAGTCTTGAGCCACCCCAGCTTTCTGTTTTGCTTTGAAAGACCTTGTTGGTGCAAAAATACAATTTTATTCCAGTCAAACGGTGTTATCTGTATCACACTGAGTAGATTAAATAACAGAAATGGGAACAAATATTTTACTGTGAGTTCCAACCACTCAGCATTCAGCACCACCAGTATACTGACCACTGCCTGATCATCTGGAATCATCTGCTCCTGGTTCTTCACTGGTTCAGGACTTCAGTTAGATGCTCTTTGTTCTGCTTGAATGATTCATACGTAAGTCACTGTGTGTCTTAACAAACAAAAACATTCCTCTGAAACTGGTCAGGTTCAGGGACTGGACTGAAAATGAGAAAATTAGTCTTTGAAAGTCCTTCAGGAAGCCTGGAGAACTGTTCCTCTAGACCACATTAAAATACAGGAAAGTCTGGATCTTTGGAAGCAAAATATGAAGAAATGAGGGGTGGTTCAAGACTTTTGCACAGTACTGTGTATTAGGTGTCCTAGAGTGTTTGGTGTTTTCTCTGCTCAAACACGTCTGGTTCCACTCACCTATTGATTACCAGGTTTAGTGAGTATGTTTGATGAGAACTACCAAACTGTGCTGGACACCAGTCCTCCTGTATCAAAGAGCTTCAACTGTATGACCTCATGAGAACACTGAGGCATCTCAGCCAGCTAAAACCAGTCCAGGCTTAGAGGCGCCTGCAGCTCCAGAAGCTCCAGAAGCTTCACTTTTTCCCACCTCCAAATTTCCACCTCGGTTTTGGCTCTCTTTTTCCCAAATTTGTATCCTCATGTGTGACACCCGCCCAAGAGAACGTTACAGATCGAGTTGGCTGGCATTTCAAAGTGCCCGTGCTTTCAGCACATTTGAAAAAAGACAAAACAGAGAAGCTTGAAGAAGGGTTTAGCTCTTTTCCACTGGATGGCTTTCGTAGAGTTCTGATTTAGAAGAGCTACCAGCCTGCCAGCTCCAGGCCCACCAGCCTCCAGCCATGGCCCACAGCACCACTGAGCCTGGCTTAAACACACACACACACACACACACACACACACACACACACACACACACACAAACACACACACACACACACACACAC
>JBBIGA010000002.1:3217114-3241577 GCA_037576975.1 Alestes dentex | reverse complement strand
TACCAAAGAAAACAACAGCGCATACCAAAGAAAATGCCCATGCATGAATTACAGTACAGTCTGTATGGGCTTACCTTTATATTTTCATTAAGGGTAAAATGAAATTAAAGTGTTTTGGAAGCATATTTAGGGTTTGCACTATAAAAATAGGAATTTTTAGGCATTTTTTTTTACCAAAACACAACAATGCAGTTTTTCACTATACAGGGGTGCTCTTGGAACGTAACCCCTGCGAAAAGCGGGGGATTACTATTTATATATATATATATATATACATCAGTGGTAAAGACACAGGTACAAAAAGACTGTTTAAAGCTATGGTTGGAAAATGGTCCTGTAAGAATGAGTTATGATGAATTATGAAATAGTTTTGGAGCACAAACTCATCAAACGGCAGGGATAAGTGAAAAAGGATGAAATATAGAACACAGTCTCTTTAAAAACACTGTAGCTAATCAGTGCCTTTAATGCTTAAATATTATTTGACTTTTGTTGGATTACATGAAGACCTCGATTCATCAGAACACCCAGTATCTCAACTGGACCTGTGATTGGTCACTCTGTCAAAAGCGTTGTGGTTAGAGGCTCATTTGCAAATTACAGACTTCTTCAATATCAGTATTGCAGAGATGGATATTGCAATAACGATTAACTGACAAAATATTTTAAAGTGCTATAAGAAATATATATAGAAAACAAAAAATTGTAGTAAATGCATGTAATTGAATTATAAATTGACTGCAGGTGTGTGTGTGAGTGAAAGGTGTGTGTGTCCCTGCCTCGTGCCCATACCCGCAACACATCAGCAGCTACAGAAAATGAATGAGTGATATTTTGGGTTCTGTTTCACTAGTTGTCAAAGTAGTTATATAATGGGTACACAACTGCTGTATTTAAAATATAATGAAAGGTCACACCAAGTAATCATCCTCAAGAAAATAAATTGTAATCAGTGATCATGTTCAAATGACTTGGCATGATAATAAGCCACCTGGTGCTGTCTCTGCTGTCTAAAGAATTTTGGAGTGAGCAACTTTTATTTACCACTGTGGTGGAACATAGGGGCGAGACAAAAATATATACATTTGAATAAAATGTGAAATAAAAGTGACAAGGAAAGCACAATTGCAGATGGTGACGTAGAATTGAAGAGAAGTTTATTGAGGAAAGGAGTTCAATCGGCACACAGTTCACAGGGCAAATGAGTAGTCGAAGGATAGTAAGCAGGGTTGCTACACAGGAGGCAGACAAGATGGTGACCAGAAACACACAAGACAATAGGCAAGGTTCGTAATCAAAAGGCAGGCAGAGTTCGTACCGGTATATCAAAGTCCATACAAAGGGATAATTCAAAAACAAAGTCAAAAAACACAAGCAAAGTCCAAGAAACAGTAATCCACATGAAAACAAGGCAAAGGATAATCCAAGGAATGGAGGAAAAGAGTTCACAAGGTGTGTGAGTAACGTCTGTGTTTAAGTACCGAACCGGAAGATTAGTTCCGTGTACAAGCAAAGGGGGTGTGGCCAAGGGGTGTGGTTAAAACTCCGGAGAACTCAATCGATAGGTTGATTACAGGGGGATGTGTGTGTGTGTGTGGGGGGGGGTGTCGGTAGCGGTTTGGATTCACGGGGGATGACAAAAAGTTGATTTTGACATTTTCAACACGAATCAACACGTAAAAAAAGGACATTTCCACATTCCCTGCAGTTCACCTTTTCCCTGCATGGAAATCATGTCACCACCTCCACTGAAGCCCACCATTCTTTCAAAGCATTGTGTGACAGTGAATGGACACAGATACTCAACGAGGGTCCTGACAGTTCTGTAACCAAACTTTGTCTTCCTGCATGATGGAAAAAAGGCTATTAATGTATTTTTTTAATCTAATAAGTCACAGCTTTCTGTGTCTCGTGTTTTACTTCATAATGTTGAGAGATTGTCGCAACTAAGTTAATTAGCAACAAAGCAGCAAACTGTAAACCACGCCTTCTACACCCTGATATGCAGATGGAGCATAAAGTCTTTGCACCTTCTTCATTCCTATTAAAGCTTCGTCACTCTCTGAGGCCGTGCTCCCTGGCACTCTGGTTTAGCTCTAATTAAATCTGCCTGGTCCCTTGCATTATGACCAAATGTATTTTCTGGGCAGCTAGAAATGAACAGTCTGGCAGACTGAGACATAATTAACTACACTGAATGCACCGAGTTGACAATTGAAGGTACCATGAGTGATAGTTCTATGTTTACCCTTATGGCTTTCAGTAAGACTTCCTATCATTAATATCTCCTTTCAGGTTTTCAGATAACACTTTGCAGCTAGTTTGAGAACTGAGAGGTAGCAGGGATTTGTTCTGCACTTGCCTGAAGTCATTTTAAGATTTTATCTACTCGTACATTATTACGTTTAGTGATAGCTTTCTTTAAACCTCAGTGCATCTGGGAAAACTGTCAGCTCTTTTTTGATTGACGTAGTAATCAGAACGCATCATTCTCTTTTGTACGCTTTATTTCAGCCATTTGCAGTGTTGCAGTGTTCTCCTTTGTATCATGACTTCCAGAACCAATATTATTAACTCTGTTCTTATTACTTCATCCCAGAGCACATCTTCTCTTAGACAGGAACCATCTCCCACCTGCAATAACCACCAGACCAACTCCCAGAATAATCTCAGTTTGTGTGCTTAACAGCATGTGTTCCTATTGAAGCCCACCACTTTCTTTCCTTTCTTGGACCCTCCAGTTCGGTGCTGGAGCTGCCTCACCCCAGCGATCAGGACCCGAGATCCACAAGCTTCTCATTTCCCAGACAATCAGAGTAATGAGCGACCTGCAGCAGCAGTAATGGACCATTATTACTCTTATAGAGTGAGTGATGACATGCTCCTGGCACAATAATACCCCTGCATTATATTTTATTCATTATACTCAACATAGAGAGCACTGCAATTACTGTCTGGGTCCATGTCTGTGTGGGCTCAGATCAGATTGCAGTCTGTCCCTTTGCCTTCATTCCGAGTTATGAAATGTCTTCACAGCTTGGCTTCATTCTCTTTGTGATGATGCAGACATGGTTACCCTCTTATTTCTTCCTCCTCTGGGCTGCACAGGAGATGGGTTGGTCATCTTTATCGTCACATTGGCCTGTGCAATATTGATGATGCTGTAAGCAGTCGTGGGTTAAGAGCTATCTTCCCTAATCAACTATTATAAGTAATCGAGATATGTGAGTCCGAAAAGCCTTTTAAAAATTACTTTTACATAATGTAAAAGTTCTTTAAAAATGTAAGGTTTTTTCCAAGAACCCTTACATTATGTGGAAGCTGAAACTTGGAACTTGAATTTGCAAAGTTCTTGAACTTTTTAGAATCTACCAATTAACCCCTAGAACACCAGAGACACGGTTCCATGCCAGAAGTTTAACAAATGGTAAATTGTCGTAATACGGCGAAACAGCTCCTTATGTGGACGTTCCCCTGGTTTGTGTTGATGGTCGAGGTGTCAGACGTCTTGCTGAGTTTTTTTTGGCGTTCCTGTGTCACAAAGAAGTTGTTGTAATTTAAATGTAACATAATATGTAATAATAATAATAACAATCACTACTGGGTTTTAAAAACCGCCTCACACTTAAATGAACATAAAGAGCAAAAATGAACAAATGTAACAAACCTGTCATGTTGGAGAACAAACACTGGTGCTGGACTGTTTTACACTGTTTTTATTTGTTGAAATTATATTTTTCCTTTAGGGACCAAAAATAGTTTTTCCAGGGCATCACATGACAGAGGCAGTCTGATGTTTGGGGGTGTGAGCTGAGAGGGTCTTGACCAATCAGAGTTCCACATCAGCTTCTGTGGGTGTTTTGATGAGCATGATGTACTCATGTAAGGGATTTTTATACAATATGTATCACCGATACACCCCATGGTTTCTTCCAAGGGTTTCTCATTTGTCTTCTTTCCCTGAAACTTCTGTCAGTGATCAAAACTAGACATACTGGTGCATCTTATCAGAGTATAGCATGCAGGAAAGGAGCAGGGCTTGTGCACTGTATACCCTCATACTCAATTCCTGGCCTTTTTTTCGGAAGTCACTTAGGGGTTCTGATTTTTTGGAAGCTTTCTTTGTTAAAGGGCTGCCAAGGCAGGCATTCAGAAGTTGTATCTGAGAAGTTTTTCATTCATCTTAATCCATAAACAATTGATCCCAGAAGAAATTGCTTATGTTATGACTGCACAGACACACAGAGACAAGAACAATTTTTTTTCCTGCAGAGTTTAAATAAATCCAGTTAAAATATTCTGTAGAAAATATTCTGTAGGAAATCCACTGTGCTGTATACACAAACACTATGTACACAAATGAGTTTATTTCTAAGGACCAGAAAAAATGTCAAAAAGGGAAATTGAAAAAATGTAGAGAAACTGAAAATATGTTTATCATCACACCCTAGAAATGGACCTTATCGTAAACACAGCTCCAGAAAGTTCCCCTCTTACTAGGACGGAGATGCATCAGCTTAATGGGAGGGATTTACCGCCGCCGGGGCTTGGCTGAGCCGCATGGTTCCTCGGCGTTGTGGGATAGTTATTAGGAGCCGGGCTGAGTATGCCCTTGTGGGCTGGATGCAGTGGGGTCTGGAGATTGCTTTTCATGTGTCATTAATCCAGCTCGTCATCGCCTCTGAGGCAAAGCTGTTATCCAGTTGGTGTGATAATTAAGTGCTACCTGAGAGGGGAGTGTTGCTGTATCGCTCAAAAAATTGCTCCTTCTCTTAACAAAGGAAGTCAGCAGGAGCTTAAAATGTGATTAAAATGAGCGAAAATGCATTTATCTTTGGAGCAGGAGGAGATCGTTTTTGTTGTGAGAAACTCGCACATTTGACTCATTAAACTGAATCCATGCTCTCTTATTATCATTTATAATGATTTTGTATGAGTCGGAAAAATAACATAAAGAGACATTTTCTCCAGAGTGGTTGAGGTCCATCTCTATGGAAATAGTAATACTGTGAGGGTCGAGGCAAAAGGTTCAGTGCTAAAGGACAAGCAATAAAAATACAAACAAAAACAAGGGGTCTGGGGTACATGAAAAGCTTGAGAAGCTACAAAAACACAAGATTGTCCAAGAATAACAAAAACAGGAGCACTGCAGAAGGAAAGGGGGAAGTAAAGAGGTTGAACAAAAACACAAGGAAACCAACACAACTAGAGATTACCATAACCAAGTTCCGAAAGCTAGTTTTACAAAGATCAGAGTGTCAAGAGGTTTCACAAAGAATCCACAAACACAGACTGAAACACAGGGGTATCTGTACTAATAGAGGAAATGAGAACACCTGGGCAGGGTCTGAGTCAGGAACTAGACACAGGTAAACAGGACAACAAGGGCTGAGGCGGACACGTGGAGAGTGTAAATAACAACATAGACAAGAAAACAGGTTGAGGACCCAAAAAACGGGAAACGACAGGGAGAACATTACAGAAATATGTGTCATATTCAAAATTGCAGATATAATCAACACCACTGTTTGAAATGTTCTTTTTCCTTCAGCCCAGTTGCTGGTCTTAAGACGTGTCTCAAGAACTTTAGCTGTACGTTTCCAGGCTGATGGTGTTCCCTTATAAAACTTGATGAAATGAGGCTCAATCTGAGAAAGCCACTCAGGGTAATGAAGCAGGGTTTGGCAGGGCTTACACGCAGCTCTTTTGACACTGCTGTCAAAGACTTGCTGCTCTGGCAAATATGAATCTCTGATAGTCTGATTCAGCTCTCGCTCTCGCGTCGGCCCCTTACTTTGAAGGGTGGGGATCATAGCTGAAGCTCACTGTCTCCGCGGCCAAGAGACTTTCAGTTTAAACATTTCACTGCTTTTATCTACAGAGTCACAGTGCAAAAAATGTTTTTTTCTTACAGTATAGAAGCCCATTATTCACCGCTTGTGTCCAACAGCATTCTAAAAGGGTTTTCGGAGTCGGCCTAGGAGGATGCATCACATATTCATCTCCTTTATAGCTGGGGATAGGCCTGCCACAGTTATCACATTAATGTCTGGTGGCAATTATTTTAGCTGTCTGCAATTATTTTCCGCAGTCACTTGTTTCCACAATAATGTTTGCCTCACAACAAACATCGTGAATAGGGTGCATTTGTCATGCTTTGACTTGCGACAAATGCATGGAAATGGAAAAAAGCAGAAAACGCATTTACCGAGACACGTTACGGGTCTCACAAAAACAACAAAAGTTCTGACTGGTGCCACAAGGCTTTGGTAGACTTTGTTCATTGCAATTATTTCTATAGAAATGTTATCATTAATTATTAATAGTAATTAATAATGTATTATTATTATCTAGTTGTCAGTTAAAGTTCATGATCGTGACCTGCCTGGCGGGGGTCCTAGTCTCATCCTGTTGACCCCACACTACGCACATTTTTGTGCTTGTCTCATCTGAGGTGTTTAGAGTAGGGAAAACATGTAATTCAATTCAATTCAATTCAATTCAATTCAATTTTATTTATATAGTGCTTTTTACAACCAGGTTGTCACAAAGCAGCTTTACAAAGTCCAGGTCCGAGACCCTAGTGAGTGAGCCAAAGGGAGACAGAGGCGAGGAAAAACTCCCTCAGATGGAGGAAGAAACCTCAGGAGGAACCAAGACAATGTAATTGTGCAGAACATGGGGTTTCTAGGCGTAGGACTGGGAGCCATTGTGTTTTAGTAGTTTTGTACATCAGCATTTCATGGACATAATCTTTCTGTTGTTGTTCTGCATTTTCCGTAACTTTCACAAATACAAAAGGTCAGTTTATGTTTTGCCGTCTTAGAATTGCAGCCATCTTACACATATGAGACAAAAAGTAATTAATCCACTCGGTTACCCAGGAAACAGATATAGGCAGGTGAATTTTGAGAAGAGCAAAACAGAAAGTGACGGAAATGGGAAAATTTGGACCACATTCAAGGAACTCATAGCTTCCAGTAATCCGTGCCACAACAGTAAATGCCAAGCCAAGACTATCAGCTCTGCTGCACTAATAAAACATTTGCATAAAATCAGAAAGTCTTTTATCATTCTAGTTGCACTGCTAAAAATGATGTTTTGACAAATAAATGGGCTTAAATCTACTGACTTAAAACAAGTAAAAATGTCTGTAAATAAGTTGGTGCAGCCAGACAAAAAAGTTAATGTAACAAGATATTTCTATTGACCTGTTCATGTAACAAGATGTATTTATTGGCCTGTTTATTATGTTATTTTGAGTTAGTCTAAAGAGAGTGCGGTATTTTTAAATTATGTAAAAAAAATTGAAAAAAGAGAAAAGCCAAAAATTGATCATAATAGTCTTAAAATGACAAATATTAGATATATTAAGTAGATTTGATGCCAGTACAAGTGAAATTATAGGGCTTTTTCCCCATTTTTCTCTCTGACAACCAAAAAAGATGATATTATTACATACGTACAATATCTACTGATGTTATAGAGCATAAAACTTTAATAAACTAACGTCCCTTGCAGCAAGTGTCCCTCGAGGGCACAAGCTGTCTCCTCCCACGCTTGAACAGTATGTCCAGCCCCACTGAAATAGACCGTAGAAAAACACCATGAAATCCAGCTGTTGTTTCTGCAGCAGTTATTGTTCAGCAGTGCTTTTCTGGCTGATATGATTGTCCTTTGTGAATATTGAGACCGTCTGTTCTCAGCAGTCATCAAATAAATGGCAGAACCTTACTGTCTTAAATAATGTTAATATTGTAGCCATGGGAGCCAAGTTTCTCTGAGATTTTAATTTCTGTTTCAACCCTTTTTGCTAAGAATGCATTTAGATGTTCCCAAGTTGGGCTGAACCACCATAATATTTTATTTGACTATACCTTTTCATGATTTTTATTATACGTTTTTTTTTGTACATTACATTATAACATATTGTAACAACAGACAGATCAAAAAAGAGGTCTTTCAATTCAGACGTAGAGAGATCTTCATACTTGATGCCAATACCAGTGAAATTACTTTCTTGAAACAGAAATCCCATTCAGCAGACACGCCATAACTACAAAAACTTTGTGTGAACTTCAATAAATAATTGAAATAAATAGAACAAAGGATTGTAGTCTTAACATTCTACATGCATATTTAGTTCAAATGTAGTGATCTTTGTATTTAAATATACTTCAGTACCTTAATTAGCCCACCCATGAGGAGAGATGGTGTGGTGAGTCTAAATTAGCTTGCTCATGGGAAATTCACACACTAGAGCTTGCACTGTGTCCAGAACACAAACAGTATTATGCATTCTTCAGTGCTCTGCTGTGTGTGTGTAAAACTGTGTACTGTACAATCAACTAACTATATTGAAAAATTGTGCTTTTCCACTGGCACAAGGAACTGCCCTACCGTGAACTAATGTTTTTCTGTTACAAATAAAGTGACTCGTACCCATGCCGCACCTGAGCTGCTCAACGGCGGGGCCGAAAATGGGCTGCAACCGAGCTGACTGTATCACTGCTTTCTGATTGGTCGAAATGTCATCACAACATGAAAAGAAGCCACTGTTTTTTGCTGTCTGTCCAAAAACAAAAACAACAATAGAGTTACAAACTAACAACTGGGAAGTCGATGAAGTTCAAGCTTTACTGTCTGTTTGTGCTGAAGATAAATTTCAGTGGAAGTTATGCAAAGAAAAAAATAAAAACTCAAACAAGACTAAAAATACACTGGAACATCAAAATGTGCTGCATTTTCAGTACCATCACAGTACAGTTTAGCTAGAGAACGGATCCTGTAGACCTGTGGAAAAGTGCCTTAAGTGTTCTGGACAGTGTTGAAGCACTACACAGGAACACTGGTGGTGTAACTGCACCTTGCATGTCTTCAGTGTCCGTGGGGGCTGGTGTCCAACACAGTTCGGTTATCCCCCTCCTCAAACACACTCACTAAAGCCAGCAGTTAAAAGACTAATTGAAATAAGTGTGTTACTTCACACTTACTTCAATTATACTGTAGTGCTGCTAATCGATGGTTGAGATTCATCATGATGTTGAGCCCAGCAGTGTGACAGTGGTACGCACCCTGCCCCCCCACACACAAACACACACTCACACACATACTAATGTAAAACAATGTTGTACCTGTTTGGCAGGGATGGGTATTTCAAACAAAACTACTATTTGATATTCACTGGGAACTATTTGACTATTCTCTGAAGATCATACTCCCTTACTAGCACCTCACTGTCACTTTTAGGCTGTGATAGTCTCTGACTTTGTTTCTCCTGTTTCTCCTGTTCTCACTGTTTTTTACACATTTTACCAGAACATGGTAGGAACATATTCTTCTTCTTATGTTGTTTAATGCCAGTTGGAGCCTTTTTTGAGAGACGACCTTCCAATTATATTAATGTGTTAATTCCCACAAGGTGTTGGTAAAACATATTTTTAAGACAAGAAGGCAGTTGCATATACTGTTAATTTTTTGTAGCATTTAATTATAAATCAAATGATTTGTTGAGAAATGTATGACCCGTCCCTTAGTTATAGGAATAGGAATAGCCCTTAAGATGTCCACCCGCCCCAGTCTCTTGATGTCATCATCCAATGTTTTACCATAGACACTAGGGATGTGACTTTTTGGCAAAAATCGATGAGAACTATTTGAATATTTTTCGAAAATCGGCGCGCACGCAAACACACGATGACAGAGAGGGTGAAACAGGTATTTTTCCACAAACTGTTTGATCACACGACACCGTCACTGAGCAACTCACCTATGAGATGGCCTCACCCCCGGAACCACGGCCGAGCTGGTAAAGAAAGTCTAGGGCCGTTATAGTTCACGACCGATCGCCTCCCCATGGTCAGTTAGACGCCAGCCCGGTAGATCCGCTCTGACACGGCCCTGCGCCGCACGGTAAAGTTCAGTTCTCTTCTTCTGTTATTTTGGAGTAGCCTGTGGGCTAAGTAGGCCTAGTCTACTGTGCCTGTAGGGAGTTTGACTGTTAGCGACACCTTCAGGCTGAATTAATGCGTTACATGAAATATTGGTTAGGTAACGTCTTCATTTCTGTTCCATGTTTTTTTCAGAGTCCCTTAAGTGAGATATGGCTAAAACGGTATTCGAAATAACTATTCGATATTCGAATGTATATTGAATATTCGACTATTTGAAAATCATGTCTCATCCCTAATAGACACATTTACCCATTTAGTAGGCATCTCCCAACCCTGCTCTGCACCACACTGTTAGTTTGCAAGCCATCCAGCTGTGCCCACACAAGTACTGATAGCTGAGTGTGAAATAATAAAAATGTAGTTCTGTTTATTATAATGTCATTATGAGACCAATAGGACATCTTGCCTTCTGCAAATTTTGTTGGAATTTTCATAATCCAACCAAACCAAGTTACAAGTGTTCAAGGTTTGCAGATTTGCCAGTCGTAGTTTTTTATATTTTGTTCTTGGCCAGAAGCATTTTCATGGGGATGTGTCTTTAATTGATGGGACACTGGGGTTCTTAGAAAATGTGCTTTTTTGCAGTTTGTTACAGGAAACAAATGGGACTGACAGACTATGAAGAAAAGGCCAGCTGGAAACGTCAGTCTAATTTGTTCCCTACGATAAAACATGCTTCGCTTATTTTATGAGATTAAATGTATTTCTTTGAATCAGATTCAGATTCCTCCTTACGAAATAGAAAACCCCCTGTATGCTAGCTACAGACAAGGATGGTTAGAGGTTTGTCAAGCTTTTTATATATTCACTTCCTTCCTTTACATTGGATATTTGTAGAGAAATGTAAGCAGCAATCCAACTGTGAAAGCTTTGAGAAAACAGTGGCTTATTTGCGAACAGCATGAAAAGAATGTGGCTAAGTTTGAGACCATTGTGGTTAGGTTAAACATAGATATCAGTTTGATGCAGATGAGTCACACTTGGAAGAGAATGAGGAATGTATGCTGTGTGTTCAGAGGCCCTCTGGGGGGTTTGGTTGTGCTTTATGAAATGGGACGCAAATAACCTCAAACCTGAGCTAAACTTCTTTCGTAACACATATAAAAGCATGTTCTAGGAGTAAACAAAAATTACTGGAGCAGGTTTTTGATATAAGGCACTTTTTTTCTATCAGTCCTATCTCAGCATCTCATCTGCAGTCCATTCAGACGCTTGGGGCCAGATGTATAGGCTTGTGAGGCACGACGTTTTAAAGGAATGGTGAAGTAATGGAGCTGTCTGGAAACTCGACACAAAAAGTAAATGAAAGTTCGGTGACTAGGAGATAGCGCTTTTAATATATGATCTTACAGTTGGGTGCTGCTCTGCTCCTGCTAGGAAAATAGAAGTACTGATACCACTTTTTCCATTTCAGTACCGATACTGGATTCTTAAATATTTGCCGACACTGACTATCGATGTCAATGCTAACTCTAAAATCATAATACTTTTCTTGCTTGTTTGCATCTATCTATCTACCTATATATATGTATAGGAAACACCCAAGGTTCAGCAGTTGTGGCTTCAGTCTCTCGCAGATTTTTTCTGAGAACCAAACCAATTATTGTTTACAGAAACCCCCGCACTAACGCAGAAACTGCAGACATCCTTTTTTTTTTGCTTTTGTGATGTCCGGGCCTCGTCCACCACGCCCCCTCGTCCTTGTGCTTGTTGTTTGTTTGTGCGTGCTGGTTAGCAAGGTGTCATACTTGCAGGGCTGTGCCCGTTCAAGAAAGAGGCGCAGGAGCAGACTTCCATTCTTTCCTTCAGATTTATTTATGAAAAACAAAACTCAAACTGGCTCGAGGACAACTCCAAAACAGAAACAAGGGAACCGAACAGACACACTTCAGCTTATAGTGTTGGATGTCCCACAACCTAGTAAATCCCCAACAGGCTATTTAAGCACAGAACTAAATATAAAACACATGATAATAATCAGTCTTTCATCCTTGGACAGACGAGACCTCTTACAGACCTCACTGGCCAGGGAAGAGGCCACACCCCCAGTCAACCTAAAAGTCCTTACCAAGTCTTAGACAGCAGTGGCCTCTGGGGATATGACACAAGGCAATTAGACACCTGAACGGAATGAACCTCCGCTGCTCAGCGCCGCCCCAAATGTAAACAACCAGCACAAGGATGAGGGGGCGTGTCGGACGAGGCCCGGACGTCATAGCTTTTTTCACTGAAAAATTATTATTATTATTGTAAATTAAATTAATTTATTACTGTATTTACCCTGCTTATACCAAAGAAAACTTGCCTGCATGAATTACAGTGCAGTCTATACAGGGGTAACATCAGTATTTACATTCTAGCACTGTGGGAGACAGCAGTTCAGTGTAAACTGTACAGTACGGATACTAGTTTACCTTGGCATTTTTAAGGGTATAGGGTATTAAGCTGATTTTAAAATGAAATTAATATTTGGGTGCATATTTAGGGTGCACTATAAAAAATAGACATTTCGAGGCATTTTTTTAACCACATCACATATTCGCGGTTTTTCACTATACGTGGGGTGCTCTTGGAACGTAACTCTCGCAAATACATATAGATATATTAGGGGTAAAAAAATTACCTAATTAATTACAGGCTCTCTAATTACACTGATCAGTCTAAATTAATCACACACATTTTTTGCTGGAAAAGTATTTAAAAATTTAAATGAATTTTGGCATTTGACTGAATGAATAAACAACATTACAGACTTTAAACGTCTCTTTTATTTAATTACTGTTTCTGCACTTTTCATGTGCAGTAATGGTCACAGCAATCAAAAATATGACCTAATATGCTGAAGGAAAATGCTTCAGCAAGAACAATGATAGAACTAAGCCCATAAGGTGCAGTTTAAGACAATATATACAAGCACGGGTATTCTGATGATTTATGTTGCCTTATTGAAAATAGGAGGCACAGGCGTGGATTTCCATCTTTCTTTGATAGCTATTATTTAGCAAACCGGCACACAAAAAGGCACGAGGGCCAAAACACTACCAAATACCAACTCAAAGGACAGGTATACACCAAGGGATCTGTGAGGGTAGCTGTGAGGGTGGACTGACCAAAACCAACTGAAACGCAAGCACTCTTTATACATCTAGTGCACACACCAAAAACCAGTCAAGACCCCACCACCGTTATTACTAAATCCCTGGCCAGCTGAGAACCCTTACTGTTAATCCGGCCAGGAAACTCCCTCACCTGTGTCCAATTTAGTCCCCAATTCTTAGTTCCTGGCGGCCTCTAGTGGCCGCTGACAAATTAATGCATTCATTTTGATCAATTAATCACAGAAAAAATAACGTGTTTAAAAAAACTAACGCTGATTAATCGCACCACACGACTTTCCCCTGGTCCAGTGTTCTGTTGAAATGTGCTACCCATTGAGCCCTTCTGTGCATGTGCAGTTCCACAGTCTTGGGATTCAGTACCACGACCATAAATTTGTGACGCCTCGGGACACTGGCAGCTGTACAAACTTCAAGGGAGCATTTTTCCACAGAGTAGCATGAATCAATAGACTCTGCTGTCAATTTGTACTATGGTAGCATTTTTCGACAAGGCAGCATAAATCATCAGAACACCCGTGCTTGTATGTACTTTGTCTTAAACTGCACCTTATAGATGGACTTAGTTCTTAGTATCTGTGTATGCATAGGATAGCCATTTTTTTACGTTAACCATATTCTGGCATGTCTGGGCAAAAATGGTGTTGAAAGTACACCCATACCTCCATCCTCAACCAGTCATACAGTGCTGGAATTTGGTAAATATTACAGTAATACATAAAGTATTACCAATTCTCAGCTTGATGTGAGATCCAGGCCCCGAGACCACGGCGGTGTCTGCTACAGCTAATCGACAGAGGCAGCGCCACAGGCAGTGTTAGAGGAACAGCTCCCTTGATAAGAACCTGGACTAACATTACCTCAGACTGCAACTGACTACACAGCAGTGGATGAGGATTGCTGAAAGATGCCTGACTAGCCATTCTGCTAAAGGGGATAACATTAACATGCATAGCTGAACTGTCGAGATTTCTCATCTGTCTGGCTCTTCTCTGTGTATTTGTTAGTTTAACAGGCCTCGCCAGCATTGCCTGCACACATCTTATATCAGTGAAGTTGAAGCATTTATGAGGAATGAGTCAAATACATGATCTGCATATGTGGAGGCAATTTCATTGCTGTTGTGTTTTTTGATTTAGTGGCTTAACTGAATATTTAGAAAACTTGTTTGTGGGAAGAATGAGAACAGCTCAATCTACTGAAGTGGTACCTCATCTAATTGGCCTCGCAGAATTCAGTAGCGCCAAGACTGAGATACCACTAACTGAACTACACTGTGAGTGGGAAAAAAACACACCAAAACGTTTTTCTTTCTACAAAAGTCTGCCGATTTACATAATGTTTGGTACAACATTTTGGTGTGTTTTTTCCACTCACAGTGTAGATCAGAGTTGAAAGATGTGTAAAGCAAAACCGTACTGTGTTATCCTTCGTCATCTGACCTCATTCACTGACAATACTGTAAGAAGTACTGTGTAATGTAAACAGTCCACTAAAGGTACTTCATTCAGAGTGGCAACACATAGCAATGTTATCTTTTCATTATATGTCAGCCTTGGGAGAAACGCACCCTGTACAGGACTGCGTTCAATTCAGAGTCCACCCAATATATATTTTGCTTAATATATATGTTCTTATCCTAACACTGAAAAGGAGATACTTTTTGGCAAAAAGTGCCAATAAGTATCTCCTTTTCAGTGTTAGGATAAGAACATATATATTAAGCAAAAACTTTTAAACAGAAGCCTTAGCAACCAGACATAATATTTAAACTTTCAGTATGTAGAGTGTTCAGCCTTTATTACAACTTCTGTTCTTTTTAGGAGACATTCTGTAAGGATAATTTTCCTGCTTCTCATAAACACCTCTTAAAAGTTGCCTTCATTTTCTGCTTCTCACCATCCAAGTTAATTCCAATTACAGATTTACACTGTTCAGACATAAAACCTTGTTCTAGTGCAAATGGTTTTCCTTTCCTCAGTAATGTCTTCTTGTAAATCTACACATCCTTTAAGACCCACAGCATTGAGCCTCACAATAGAAGAACGAACAGAAGCAAATGTGGATCTTTCAGATCTGAAGATCAGATGAGATAAGATAAGATAAACCTTTATTAGTTCCACATGTGGGAAATTTGCATTGTCATGGCAGAAAGTGGACAGAACAAAGGTAAGAGCAGCAATAATTAAGAACAATAGAAGAGAATAAAACACTATACAAACAGTACAGTATAAAAAGTACACTATACAATTTAGAGATATGGATATGTTTATTGTAAGATGTATACATATACAAGTATATGTACTGTATGTATGTACACAATGAGTATATGTATGTATATATGATATATAAATAAATATAAGAACACACACACACACACACACACACACACACACACGCATACACACACACAGCAAAGACCTCCCATGAATAAAAGCTTTAAGTGCTGTGTATCCGAAGACAGTTGTGGTGGTTTGCCAGGCCTTGCATGGTTGTTCAGATCAAGCTGAGGAACAAGATTCTCTCTTTGAAAAGGAACAAATCAGTAAGATCTTTCTTTTTTGGCAGCTTTTGTAGGGAAGACGCAGCTTAAACTGGTTGGGTTTGAGATGGGAATGATGGAAGGGGGTGGGCAGAATGAAAGAGAGGACAGAATAAATACTCAATTAAATTCTCTATTATTTGCTGTTAAATTTGTTTCCCGATTTTTTTTCTCAAATGACTAATTTGTACTTAATGAGCATTTTGACTGGAAAGTAAACAAACCGAAGGTGGTCTCTTTTGCACAATGCTGTGTATATGGTGGCGTATTACATATGGTTGAAACCACGTGGGCTTCTTGCTCTTTTCTCGCTCTTTTCTCGCTCTTTTCTCGCTCTCTCGCTCTTGCTGTCTTTCTCCCAGCCCTCCAGTGCCCCTCTGTTTATTTGACAGATTGACAGATCAAACAGTGACAGAGAAAATGCCAGCTCAGTAGCTTGCTGTGTGTTATTTTTCAGTCGTGAGCAGTTGGGCCAGAACAAAGCTAGCTATATGAAATAAGTCACTGCGAGCCTGATTCATCACGGCCGCACAGCAAAATGTCATATTTCCTTATTTGGCTCAGGCTGGCTGACAGGTAAGTTATGTGGCAGGCAAGCAGGCAGTCAGGGCTGCTCGCGGCGAGCAGGCCGGCGGAGTCACCTTCATAAAGCCTAATCTCCTCAGCAGGCCTGTAGTCTCCCGCCTCTATTGGCACTGTATTGTTCACTGCTCCACTGCCATTATTGTTCCGCCCCTCAGGGCGAAGCGCTGACAATACTGCAGCTCCAAAATTATGCCTCACCGTCAAACCGCACTCCTCCGGAGCCTGCCTACTGAGGGACACGTTGGAAGCGAACACCCTCAGAGACGAAGATGGATACATGTCAGCAGTCGCAGTCATGTAGAATCTGTTGACATTGCTTGCAAATGTGCCAGCTTGTCAAAATACTGTCAGAACACGAATGTGGAACCCATGGTTGGAGCACCGTTCAGCATGGCGAGGGATGAAAGCTGAAGCGCCGATCTCAGCGAACAGATTGCAGTCCAGATTGCGTCTTTAACTCACATGTTTATAAATAGCGGCCTCTGTTTCGGTGCTGTTTAAATTTGCATAATGATTTTATACGTTATGTTTAAAGGGCACGGCTTCGAGTTGCAAAACTTTGCCAAGCCAACACTTGCATCTGTGCTGCACCTCTGAAAGAGTAGTTAGTGTAGCTTTGTCCAGAGTGGCACTGTTACTCAGGGGTGCCCCAGCGCTCACGAGGAGGAAGTATCAGTTGGCTCTCGCCTCGCTGAAAGAGCAATCTTCTCCTGGCTTGTAAATGGCCGCTTGTTTCATGGTCTTTTCTTGCCAAACAGCAGGTTTCTTCTCAGCCCTGCTGTTGCCCGCCATTTGAGTGAAAAGCCTTTCCACACCCGATTTGTCGGTGCTTTGTGGAGGCTGCTTATAATTTGCTTCAACTGAGCCCAGTTCAGTGCTCACCTTCCTACAATCTCCTGTATAATTTCCTCACACTCCCTCAATGAAAACGCATAGAGGAAAACCTCCAGTGCAGTGCAGCTAATAATGGACTTTAGTGAGACTCCCCAGTTGCAGCTTTGTGTTGTGCTTCTTGGCATGCCAAAACTTCATTTCCCAAAAGCCTCCTGGCAAGCAATTGTTGTTACTACCTAGAGAGACAGTTCAAAATGATACTGGCTCAAATACAAAACACTGATGGCTGTTCTAACCCAAAGCTGCCATCCCAGCCTGATGATCATAGTTACAGAGTGATATGCTACATAGAAATGCACGGATGTGGAACTTCTAGGGTGGTACTGAATCATTAACACCTTGTTTTGATGGCTGCACTGCCATAAATAGCTGAAAATATATTTATTTTAGCATTTTAGGTCACATTGTAATGCACATATCAAGTGAGCATAGCGATGATGCAACTAAATCACCTCACATCAAACATGTAAATATATACCCCAAATATAACCCATCAGATTGTTGTAGAACTATTGCTATCCATGAAGACCAAATCCTCCCTGAGTTTTAAACAACAGCCCTGTTTTCTGCTGCCATCAATTAACCAGCAAGAGTTGCACAAAAATCATGTTCTTTTATCTGTAAACTTTTATATTGCTTTCTTTACTGTTATTGAACTTATTTTACTTGCTCTTAAATCTTGCTTTTATTCTGTATTAATTTTATGGTTACGTTTATTGCTTACTTATGCCTTCCACATTTCCCACCCGTGGGACTAATAAAGGGTTATCTTTATGCTTTTTATTGCTCATTTTATCTCTGTAAAGCACATTGAATGACCTCGTGTGTGATAATGCACCATACAAACTCGCCCTCTTGTCTTCCATCAGCTCTTGCTTCCGAGGTTCACAAAGGTTTATATAAGGTTTAAAAGTTCACTTTATACCTCATGAAACTGGGCCAAAGTCTGATGCGATATGAACAACTATCAGATGCAAAGTGCTTGTTTGTGTTGTTGCATCCTTCCCCATTTTATTACATAATTGGTGTGACAACAGCTGTGTACTGTACAAGTGTACAGCTAAAGTTGTCTGCAAAAATTTTAACACATCCCAGTCAATTTTTGAGCATTTCTATATTTTCGTTTAATGGGTGATGGCACAGTTAGTAGCATTATCGGCTCCCAGAAAGCAGGTCCTGGGTTCAGTTCCCATTCAAGCAGCTGAGGGTCCTTTCTGTGTTGGCACTACATGTCTGTGTAGGTTTCTACCGGGATCTCTCGTTTCCTCCCACAGTCCAAAGACATGAACGCCAGGTGAACTGGAGGTGCTGAATTGCTTCTAGATGTCACCGTGGGTCTTTTTGTCTTTGTGTCTGCCCTGTAATCGACACCTGTCCAGGGTGTTTTTCCACCATTCGCTCATATGACCACTGGCATAGTCTCCCTCACCCATCCTCCCAACTCCCCCTCGACCCTGGTTAAGAGGAAGCAGCTTAAATAATGGATGTTTCACGTTACAAAAAATTAAAAACAAATTATAGAATGGTGCTTAACTTCCACACAGGCCACATTTATATTACATCCACCAAATTGTACATTAACAGTAAAAATATAAAATGTGCAGAAGTGTGCTTTATGAATGAGAAGTGCACTTATTTGCACTTTAGAACATATAATTAATATAAGGACATAAAATTAACAATTATAAGTAACCAAAAAATGACATATAATTTAACCAGGGCATTCAAACCTGTACATGTATTAGTGTAGCAGTGGCATTCCTGCTAGATGGGGAACTGAGGCCTGGTCTGATATGTGGGGTGGTATCCACTATTCCCCCTTTTAGTGAAATGAAAAGAATGGAAACTACTACATTTATCAAACCCATTTCTCCGTTTGCTGATACATCGGGCACCCATTACTCTACAGTGTCACGGTGATTACTCTACTGCGAATGGGAAATCACAGTCCACAATAATGATGGGGTATGCTAAGCTAAATTGCACGAATCCTGTGGAATTTGTTGGCTTTTAACAGAAAGTAGATCCCGTGCAAAAGAGGGGAGTTAGGCAGATCCCCTAACAATATCCTGGGATCTGTTTACTTTCAGCTTTGCAGGCACAGTCATCAGCAGGATATATTTCCCTGGTTTTGGGATAAATGTACTTTTTGCTTTCTCTGTTCATCTGTTTTTTTTTTTTTTATCTATAAAGAGGGCCATTAATATTAAAGTTACACAGCACCGTCGCTAAGGTAACTCAGCATGAGCTATCTTTATTATTGTGTTTTATTTAATTTCCAGTAGCGATCAGGTTCCTTTTGGGTTAGGACTAAAATTCCAGGCCTGATTAAAGCCCCAATCTCTGTTGTATTACTGTCAAAAGTGGTTCCTAAATGATAGATAAACTCATAAATTCAAATAAACTCTTTGAGTGATATTATGCACTGCAAAAAATTTCAAACCTCAAAAACACTTCACATCACCTTCTGCCCTCTTCCACCATTTACAGTATCTTATGTGACTGGGAACCATCAACCCCATTTAAATGAGCTGGAGTGGTGTGTCAAAATGTGATGCTTGCAGTTCAGTGCTCTGTGTCAGGGCGAGTAATGTTCCAAGAGCTCATCTATTGATCGGAGGCACACGTTGTATCTTTTTTATTCTCCCACCATCATAAACTTACAATAACCTGCTTTAATGGCACTGTGTCAGTTTTTCAAAAGAAGGCACCATACATTTGGGATTGGACACTCACACACAAGCCAGGAATTATGTTTTACAAACTTCCAGACACTGTTTATTAGGGATGGGTATTGATAACTGGTCCTAAACTGGTCAGTCCCAGTTCCTGAGTTGTCCCAGTGCTGAACTCTGGATAGTCTCCTGTTCAGACGGTGCTGCTGTGGGTGTTAATACTTTCTCACAGCTGCATTTCCGAACGGTGGATGCTGGATTGGATCAGAGGAGGGACGGAGCGGCGCTCTGTTGATCAAAACAGTTGTAGCGACGCTCCTCCCTCATTATAGAAACAGAAACTCAGGACACAGTTTAGATCCTTATTTCTCCAAAACATCTCAATAAAATCACTGTAACCATCTTTTTATGTGGCGTCTTTATTTTGTTGGATCAAGTATTGTTATTGAAAAGCAATATCAATATTGATATTAGTATCGGTACGATCCTAACCATACTTACCTCTGTTCACAGAGGACTTCTGTCTGACCAGATGTAACTTTAGCAGTATTTACTGAGTATATTTACATATATAGTGAATGAAACTAGTGTAATGAACTCTTTATTAGTCAAGTCTACACAGTTAATAAAAATAACATTTCTATTAGACAGTCTAGTCATACCTATGAAATGTTAAGAATCTACAATGTAATTTGTATCTTTCATGATTTCATATGTTACTTCATAGTTAGATGTATTCACTTTTAACCTAATTAATGTCTCTAGCTCCTTGGGAAATGGCTTTGTCAGACAAGGGAGTTTCCATAATAGAATAAAACAAGAGTTTATATTAAGTTGTTCTGATGGGTTCTTATAGTGTGGCAACATAATAAACAGCAATAAATATCTGAAACACTTCTGTTTTTATCCATTTATCTATGATGGTTGAATTCCATATGATCAAAAAGTAAAATGTTTTACATTCCACTGAAATAGCCACACATACAATGTTTGTCATCAACATGTTTGCCCTAAATATGATGTTTTATTTTTGCACATTACTGTCACAACAATAGTGTTTGTCATATTTAAAATTAAGTTTGGCTAGCTGACTTTATTTTGTGAGTTTTACAGCCCTAGTGTGATGTTCTCGGTCAGCGGCCGCTAGAGGCCGCCATTGTTTAATTTAGATATAGGGGACTCTTAGTTTGAAATGTTCTGTTGGGTGTCGAGCTTCACGTTTTCTGTCAGCTGTCCTGTGTTTGAGTTTAAGTAATTTTCTTTGTTGATTGGTTCATGTCCGAGTCCTTTGTGTATTTAAGTTCTAATGATTCGTGCCCTTGTGTTGGTCCACCATCACACAATCCCTCACACTCCCTGTCCTCTGTGTATTAGTTTCTGGCGCTCGTGCCTTCATTGTGTTTTTGGAGTTCGCGTTTGTAAATAAAAACCAACAAATGGAACCCTGTGTCTGCACCTCGCTACCCCAACTGTGTGTGACACCTAGAAGTACCACCACATCCCAAGTTAATAAACATAATTTCTTTATGATCTTTATATAGTCTTAAATGATTGTATATTTTTACTGTTACATTAGATTATAATGCTTACATGCAGCTTGTAGGGTTTTACTGCACGTGCCTGCCATAATTAAATAGTGGACCAAACTATCCTCATGACTAAATGATGCACTAAATTAAGTTTGGCTTAATGACTTTATTTTGTGATAAAGTTTTGCAGCCCTAGCAGTTCCACCACAGCCCACTCGGGATGTTTGAAAACCATTGTGCCATACAATTTCTTTACAGTCTTTATATTGTCTCACATAACTCACCGGCTTGTTGTTAATTTTTACGGTTACATTATATTTTAATTCTTACATCCAGCATGGTAGGGTCTTACTGAATACGCCTGCCATAATTAAATAGTGCACCAAACTGCCCTGATGACTAAATGATGCACTTAACGTTAAGCATGTTTGTTATTAAATGGCTCGTCTTAGAGGGTAATGTGCTCTCGCTGGCCCACCATGTGGTGCGAGCCTTTATGGCACAGCAAGAATGTGTCAGCCCCCTGCTGAGAGTACCAGCTAAAAGCCACTTTACTGGTGTGTGGCCAGTCATGTGAGAAGTGGTAAAGCTTTTAATTGGGAGATGAAATCATCTTTTTTTGCTCCATTGCAAGGAGGCATCCAGATGGGCAGAAAGAAGTCTTCTCAGGTATTGATTAGAGGATCTATGCAGCTGCCGCTGACGATGACTGTGAACCAGAAGGAATCGCAGGCATGTGGCTTTCAAATGCGAACAGCAAGACAAACAGCAGCTGCTGGTGTAAATACACTCCAGTATTTGCCGACTTTATGATTGACATAACTGGTCCTATTTTTTAAAAAGACGTCTTTGTGTGTGTGTATAAAACTGCATGAACGGATCGGTTTGACAGCGCAGTCATTTGATGTTGATCTTTGACATCATGATATCTAGTAGGCTGACAATGCATGACCTGAAAACCCGATGTATTATGCGAAGGCAGAAGATTTATGGACACATGGGTGCCATCCCCACTTTTCAAAATCCTTTGTTTCGTTCCCCCCACTTTTTGCTTCCCAGACAACAACCAAGACTTCGCATTCGCAAAGTAGCCCCTTAAATAGATAGCTTCATGAAAAATCTAATTTACTTCATATCCCATTTGTTGAAGATGTACTTAATCGACCAAGACATGTTTGGAATCCAGCTTTTCTTCTTCAATTTAACACTGGAGTTGCTAGGCTAATGTAGCTAATAAACACTAGAAGTGAAAAGTCACTAGAGCTGCACGATATGAAGAAAATTTCAGTATAGCAATTTTACTACATACCGCAATGGCGAATCATTTCAAGGTATTAAAGGGCCCATATCATCACTTTTCAGGTAGTAAAAAGGCTTTACGCCTGTAAATATTGTTTCAAATGACATGTTTACTCAACTGTTTACTCAATCCATGTAGTCCATATATGGAAAATAAGCTAATGAGGAGCTGGTTTTGGGGGCTGAGGGATGGGATCGAATTACTGGGCGTGCTGATGAATCCAGGTCTTCATGTAATCCAACAAATTTCTAATTATTTTAATCATTAAAGGTGTCTGCGAATCGGTGCATGAATGGGTGGGGCTAAATTGCTGTAGCCAGAATAATGAGATATATTTAAATGTGTTGGTGTTGTGGCATCAAAAATCTTGGGCTGTTTTTAGCTTATTTTCCATATATGGACTGCATGGATGAGGGGAGTAGTTGTTTCATATTTACAGACGTAAAGCCTTTTTAAAACCAGACGTGATGATATGGGCCCCTTTCTATTACCTTCTCAGTATATGGGACCGTGTCCAGTAAACTGGTTCAGATCAACTTGTGAATGGAGGTTCACCAAAAACACTCGTTTCTCTGTGTGTTCATATACTGGGTTTTCATTGGTATGTTCCTCAGCACATTTGCTGATTTCCCGACCCAAACGTCCTGACGAGCTCCCTGAAGGCTCGGCCTTGGGGCTTGAAGCTGTAATGCAAACAGACACTTGTTTACACGTAGCTTTGACAAACGGCGGGCCCTTCCGTCCACGTAAAGATGACAAACAACATCCAGAGGAGGGTAACTACCGTCGCTTTTAATTACCCTGCTGTGCTTGCTTTCGCAGCAATAAACCTGTCAGCCCCTCCTGTCTAATGAAGGCGGATCAAAGTCACAAGTTTCGCCCGAGTCTTTACAGAGGCTTCCGCTCTGTCTGTCGCTGTGACCGGGCACCGAGCGGAGGGAAATATATCTTACTCATGCTTTGTCATGGCATGTTTTGAGGTGTCAGCTCAGCAGGAAAGGAGCGTGGCTCCTGCTCACCCTGCCTGCGAGACTGGCAGGTCATCTGCACATTTGGATTCACGGGTGCAGATGGATGTGGAGCGAGTGAGAGAGGCGCCCTGCTGTGCTCGCCACTTTTATTGACACCGGGTGTGAGGAGGAAGAGTGACATTTAACGGCGAGAACGAGGGGGGGCTCCACTCAGCTGAGAACGCGGCACCAATACCAAACAGCACGATTCTCCCCGCACCATCACTAACGGAGGATTAATCGACCTGTCTGCCCTGTCCGTTATTCGGCTGTAAAAGTATATCTGCAGTACATTCTCCATTGTGTTGTTGTTTGTTTGTTTATGGTAAATCTAAATGCATTACCTTATGCCTTCAACAGACAATTTCTGCAACAATGATCGAATAAACGTGGGTACGATGTGTGTGTAGGTGTATAATGGTGTGTGTGAAAGTGTGTAGATGTATGATGGTGTGTTTGAAGGTGTGTAGATTTATGATGGTGTGTTTAAAGGTGTGTATGATGGTGTGTGTGAAGGTGTGTAGATGTATGAAGGTGTGTAGATGTATGATGGTGTGTGAATGTGTGTAGATGTATGATGGTGTGTGAAGGTGTGTAGATGTATAATGGTGTGTGTGAAGGTATGTAGATGCATGATGGTGTGTGTGAAGGTGTGTAGATGTATGATGATGTGTGTGAAGGTGTGTAGATGCATGATGGTGTGTATGAATGTGTGTAGGTGTATGATGGTGTGTATGAAGGTGTGTAGATGTATGATGGTGTGTGTGAAGGTGTGTAGATGCATGATGGTGTGTGTGAAGGTGTGTAGATGTATGATGGTGTGTGTGAAGGTGTGTATGATGGTGTGTGTGAAGGTGTG
>JBBIGA010000002.1:3097538-3109286 GCA_037576975.1 Alestes dentex | reverse complement strand
TTTCCCATGTGGAGCTATCTCGAGTGTTTTATTACTGTAAATTAAATTAAATTATTACTGTATTTACCTGCTTATACAAAAGAAAACAACATCGCATTCCAACGAAAACGCGTTTTGAGAGCATATTTGGGGACATATTTAGGATTTAGACTATGGCATTTTTTTACCACATCACAAGTTCGCGTATTTTTAAAATTCAGGGCTGTACTGTATTGCGCTTTGAGCTTGAGGCAAGCTGTCTGACAGCAACATAAACAGCGTTACAGTTTCTCCAACATCAGTGTCTCCTTTAGCGGGATCACACTCTGAATACCACGCCATCCGTCTCCCTCTCTGAGGCCCAGTCCTCCTAATGTAGTAGTATCATTATGCTACACCAGTGATTTATGGATTCAATTTGTCATTTGTCTCTAAGTGTAAATAGGTAGCCAAACTGGTCCAGTATTTAAGGGGAGATTAATGGAAACCTCAGAATCGAAAGTGGAACACCAATGAGCTTCTTTGTCAAGTCTGTCCCTTCATTTAGAGCCCTCCTTACAAAAGACCTCTCGGCCTCGGCGATCACTTGGTGCCTCCTTTTCACTGTTTTTCCTGGCCAGACAGACCCCATTACTTGGTCTGGAATGAGTGGCTTCTACATCCAAAACAGCACTCCTATCTGGCTGAGCTGGGCCGAGGCCGGCCACTCACGGCCCGCCTTGCTTTAATTAACAGCTAAACGCGCTGACACTCCCTCAGCATTGTTTAGCACACAGCAAGACGGCCCGCTCTGGTGAATAGAAGCTTAGTCATCCACATCAGTAGCGTTGGCTCACCTCCCTCCCTGGCAGGAGCCGATACTGTAATCTGATTACACTCTCCTGTTCCACATGCCATATCTCATTCCACATCGAATCTCCTCCTATCTCAACACTCCACTCATTAATGGCCTCTATGGTAAAATCATCTCTGCTCTTTTTTTCCCCCGCCTCTCCTCCTCTCACCGAAATGAGCAAGATTTAATTTTACGGCGTACATGTACATGCACAGGAGAAGGAAGAACGGCGAGGCATGGCAGACCTGATTACAGCCCATGCCTGGGTTCCTGCTGAGTGGTGGGCAGGTACAGGCCTTTTATCACCCTGTGGGTGGGCCAGGCTGACCTTGATTTCCTCTCTGGAGTGGCAGGAGAGAAGGACTGACACGACAGCAATCTGGTGCACTTTTATCCGCCCCATATTTAGCTACCTATGAGTGCCGGAGAGCATAATCAGTGGATGAAATATGCCTCGCAGTTTAGGAGTCTCTTCTATGCCTCTCTGGTGGGTCACTATCTGTTAAGAGCGGCCATCGTCCATAGCATGTTGGCTTCGGCCTGGCTTTGTTCGTGCATCCAGGCACAAGATTGGGATTAATTATTCAGAATACATCCCTTGTCCCGGCCCCCCTCCCTCTGCAAAATCTGCTGGGCGTAGTGGAGGTAAAGCGAGGAGGGGCGGGCCGTCTGCCAGTTGTAGACCCACACAGCTCAGCAGGAGAGCAACTACAGGACCTGCGGGCAGAAAGCTCCAGGAATACCACACTTCCAGACCATAAGCAGTTTTACTCTCGCTCTCTTTCCCTCGGTCCTGACGCCTGCTCTGCAGCATGGCTGTTTATAGCACACACCTGCGTATGTAAGTCACTAGGAAAGGTAGTGAACGATGCTGCCATTCATTTCTCACTTTCCTTCTCCTTCCCATTCAGCATTGCTGGTCTCCAACGAATCCCCTGAGACTCCTCTGTCACCAGAACACCCTCCCCACTCATATTTGGTGCGAAACATCCCCCGGAGTGAGATTTCGCAGACTGCCCCGGAGTATCGACAGCAGACTCCCGTCTAGCCCGGTCTCCTCTCAGCAGGTGATCCCTAAACATTTCTTCCCTGAGTCAAGCGTAAGCAAGGCACGAGTGTATGTGGTGGGAGGGATGGTTTAAAATCCAGCAGCTTGCTCGGACCAGAGGGAATTAGAGTGCTTATGCATTGTTCATCCTCCTTCTCCTCTTTCACTCGCTGCTTCTGTTTTCTCCCCTCTAGCTAGCTCTCATCTGTCCAGATTCTGGAGCCCCCAGTTGATCACAGCCAACCCGGCATGTGTCTGCTCGGGGGACACAACAGGGTGCCAGTCGCAAGGCATCCCAAATCAATAGAGATGTCCGGAAGATATTGGCTGGCAATGCCACGACTGGTAGCACCACTTAGAGAAGAGCTTTTGGATAAGCACAAATAAAACCCTAAGCCTGTCAGAGCAGTGTTATCCCTAATTGTGTAAAATAAAGAGGATTTTCCTTTTGTTCTTCAGCCTATATCAAATAGGATCAAGACAGGGTCTGATGTCTTTTTGGATTCCCTTCGTTAACAGTGGAAATATAAACAGATAAAGAGATCTGAGAATCTCTTGATTAGCTGAACCTTCCTGATTTCAAAACCGTCGTGCGCTCTTGTGACTTAAAGAGATGAAAGTTTTGCTAGCATGGTAGACTTTATGCTTCATGAATATGTACGTTAAAAAGTGGTGATGGGTTTTGGATGCCCTCAACAGAAAACATCAAGGATGCTCAGAACTCTGCACAGAACTGCACACACTCCATCTTTCACTAGCTCCCATTTCTACCCCACTATATATCATGAGTTGACAAACTGGCAATGCTCCTCTAACACAATAAGCCATTACAGTGTCCAGTGGGAGATTGATGAGAGTGGCAACATGGCCGCTCTTTAGCTCTGAGGGTCTTATCGCGGTGCCACCTTGCAGGTAAACATCTGAGGTGCTGCGAATCTGCCCTCTCATCCTCTGATAACATTCCTCATTTACCTGTCTCTCTCAGCTCCAGATCTCAATCACTCCAACATGCTGAGGTGAGGTGGCTCGCTGACACACAGCACACAGGAAGAGATAGGATCACAGAGGCCAGCACTTCCTGCCTGTATCAGTCAGGGGAGATAAGAGAAACCCTGGAGACTGAGGAGGAGCAGCAAACTGACCAGAAGTGTGAGGCTTGGTTGACAAAGCAAAGGACGCGAGATGGAGGGCAACACTGCTGAAGGCGAAGCATGTAGCCCCGAAGCCACGTCTCAGTCAAAGGGAAAGATTACAGGCATTGCTCAGAAATGGCACCTGAAAAACACTCGATTTCACTTTGGGATCAAATACAGAAGAATTTTATTGGTTCACAGAAGATTTTACTGGTGGCACATCATCTGAATGACAGCAGAACTCTATAATGCTCATCTGTCAGTTTTTAGACCTAAACACTCGATTCTGAGATTCCTACGAAAATAAAATTGAACAATGAGGCTCGTAAAGGGCCATGATGGATGTCCAGCCGCAGTAGGCCATGCCGAGGCCGATATGTGTTGTATTCAAGTGATCTGATGGTTACCAGACACCATAGGAAAATGATTTTAAATGGCCTCCAGACTGTGCAGTGGCCAGCGTTGACCAAAAGTGCTTGGCACAATCTTCGTTGGGGAAGCAGTATCACTCCAGGCGTGTGCTGCAGCGTGCACTGATTGAATCTGATGGAGTTGTCTAACCTAATGGCATTAGGATTGCCAAGGAAAATGTTCATCATCCCTAACACAATTAGGTTTGTATTGTCCAATGAACATGGGTGGCTTTCCAGTGCAATCAATAGTGTATCTACCTTTCTGGGAGTATTTGAGGAGACTTGGTAACATAGTTTTATGTCGAATATGGATGGTGAAAGCATGCTGGGACCGCATGTTGGATTTTCGGAACATCAGAGTCTAAGAGGAGCTCTTAAGGACTTGGACAATGGAACTGGAGGCCACCCAGGCTGTGGCGGGGTGGTGGAGGCCTAGTGGGTGGGATACTTGCCTCTGAACCAAGAGGTCATGGGTCCGAATCCTACCTTCAGCATACCACCACTGGGTTCCTGAGCAAGACCCTTAACCCCAGGGAGACTGCCCCTGTAGTTAGGGAACAGAAGTGGCTTTGGATAAAAGCGTCTGATAAATGCCATAAATGTAAAAAATGGCTCCGTCTATTTTTTAGGAGCCAAAAAGGGGCAGCATGTGGCACAGTGGGGCTCACAGCATGAAACTCCTGGCAGGTTCGGCCGGGGTCTTTTCTGTGTGGAGATTGTATGTACTCTCTGTGTACGTGATGGTTTTCACCTGGAGCTGCACATTAAACAAATTCAAGATGCTAAATTACGTGTTTGTCTGCGTGCCTGCCCTGGCAACCTATCCAGGATGTTTTGGTCTATGGGCTCCCGCGCCTGCCCTGACCCTCGTTGGGATAATGAATGGATGATTTTGTTAGAAGTAGATGTGCTCGGCAAAACTTTTAGGCTTATTGAATCTACCTGTCTTTAATTCTGCAATGATAAGAGCTTAATGAAACCACTCTCTGCAACCTGTGGATCCTCAGAGTGCACTGCACTGCGCTTCAAAGCTGCATTGCGCTAGAGCACGGAAAGCCCTGTGGCCTCTGAAAGGTCTGTATGCGTTCTCAGTCTGAAGAAAAATCCTCGGTTGTGTGATGGTAGGGAACAGCGCTCTCCTCTCTCCCTGAAGCACTTCTTCAGCCCCTTCCTCTGAGGCCTGGCTAATAGAAGCGTGAGAGAGCAGCACACAAACTCATCTCGGTCTCAGACGGAGAACGTGGCCACGGCAGGACTCCGTCAATTTGTGGCACCGGTCGGTGAGCAAAGGCTACGCCACATTCTCTCTCGCTCACTCTCTCGCTCGCTCTCTTTCCCTTTCTCCAGAGAAACCAGCACCCTCCTCCCCCTCCTCCTCCTCCTCTCCCTCTCGAAAGCCTCTGCCAGCCCCCAGGAGAGTTTCTGAACCCCTGTTCTAGGCCGTCTCCCACCGTTCAGTCTCCTTCTACTTCTCCTTCTCCTTCTCTCACACCCCCACCTCAAAAAGCAAGCTTCAAACAACTCTCAGCTTCCCTTTTGTTTGTCTCTCTCTCTTCTCTGAGGCCAATCAGGAGGATTTTTGCTACTTCAAGCGATGCGGGAAGCATCGGCAGCTTACAAATTCGGTGACTGGGTTGGGGGGGTGATGAGGGAGTCTGGGAAAGGCAGGCACTGCGGAAAGACAGGAGGCGAGGGGGCGGAATTCAGTTTGGTAGAATTCTGCCAGCAACTGCGAGGAGAGTTGCAGGGGCTGTGGGTAGTTTGCCACATTTTTTTTTTTACTTTGCGTCAGGCAGAGAGAGCCTCTCATTACGGTGTGCATGTGTGTGTGTGTGTGTGTGTGTGAGTGAGCGAGTGGGCGGATTCTTCAGAAAAGGCGAGGGCCTCCAAGGTTCACTAAAGCTGGAGAGAGAGAGACGGAAGAAGTAACTGAGGCGCACAAGCAGATGTGAAGCCCGGCATAATTAGGCTGCATGGAGTCTTCATTAGAATTTGACTGGATTTCTGGCTCCCTCCAAAGCTCGAGCAGCCGCACTGATGTCTTACTGTCTCAATTAATTTGGACTGCCTCCTCTGGTTACTGAGGAGACGATGACAGATTGAAAGCAGCACCCGAGAAATTCTGCTGAAGTCTTGTGAAATGGCCAAGATGCCACGTGCACCGAAACCCACCACCGTAAAGAGAAGCGCAGCTCATCCAGACACCAGCGACTCAACATGCCTGGTCCTCCTCCAAATGCTGACACACAACTTTGTTATGATGACGCCAGCCTAGCTCGGAGCGTGCAGCTCTTACTGAAGAACATGGCCCTTCCCAAAATGGCCGCATGACTAACACATAGCAGGCCTGCAGCCGCAGCTATGATGCCCCCACCCCCACCCCCACCCCCCGGTAAATCTGAGCTGGGAGATGATACCATCACAGTGATAATGGAGCGATGATGGCCATAATGTATCTGGCTGAATAACATGCTCCGACAATTTGAGATCAATACGGCAGTAATACAAAGACACAGTCAGGCGATTTGAAATGGACTAGTGAGAATCTCATCTCCATAATTGTGGTGTCGAAGGAGGCGATGTGCACAGTAAAATATGGGGACCTCGCAAGCCTCTGTTACTGTATATCACAGGCTCAGCTGTTTTATAGCCAGGCTATCTAAAGTTGGAGGGCATTTTTGTTGTTTTTAGTCCATTAACGCTCCCATTATCCCTCTTCTTGAAGTGAAAAATTGCAATTTAAGTAGATTTAATCTGCTACATTTGTATGCATGTGGAGTACACTGGGTATTGTGAGGGTATTGCTGGTCTGGAGCTCCGCTCTTGATCCCAACACAATGATGACTCATATGGTTTGGTAGCTGAGAAAGCGGGTTTTGAGACAGGTTAGGCCCTTTACGTTCATAGTTTACAGATGTCAGGTCCAGTGAAACCTCTCTGTACTGGTTCTTAGGCCTTGTCCACATGTACATTTTTCCAAAAAATTCAAACAACATTTTCAACCCTGGGAATACCGCTGGGGTCAAAAACGACCACCAACGACCCTTTCGCCTCGTGCCCTACAAGTACCACACATACAATTGTTTGCAATTTTTTTCATTGCTAAATTGTTTCATTGCTACGTACAACATGCTTACGAAGATCTCCTTTTATTGTTCACTGGAGTTTGTCGAGCACCCACTGTCGCACCGAGTACCAGTGGGGTCACTCGTGACGCCACAACAAAAACAACGAAGTAATCCAAAGTAGTTAATTTTCTCCTGTGTTACAGTCTTCTGTCAATCCAAATAAAGCTTATACAAGCGTAAAAAATGCATTTTGTTCAATCTTAACGTGCAACTGTGTTTATTTATTTATTTACTCACTTGTTATGTATAATAACCGGAAACAGTGTTTAGTGACATCAGTGTCTAGTGACGTCAACTTTCATTCGGTTTTATTTTGCTCATGTTCGCTATTTCTACCAAGGTAGTTGCCTAACAGAAGGTTACAAAATTTCCGGTATGTCCAGGGTGAAAAGACGTTTCTAATAGACTTTGCTCTCACTGAGCAGGTCGTGCAGCCATCCTCCAACTACCAAGCTCGACAAGTCCTCCTCCGAGTGTGTTGAGCAGTTCCGTGGCATTGTGTTAGTGCCAGTTTGTACAGATGTGTTGGCATTTCACATTTCACTGTAACCTGGTAGAATCAGGCACTGGAGAAACCCAACTAGTAGGTGGGATCGATAGTGACTAAACTGTGGTAGAAAATTTGGGTATAAATCCAAAACAGGTTTGAGAAAAATGAGGAAAATGTAGTTTTAACCCTCTGGCCCTCCTGTGGGCCATTTCTGTCCATTTCACTCGCTTTTTTTTTTTTTTGACCATTTTAGCTGTGTTAATGCATATGGAATGAAATTTCCCAAGGGTCTGGAGTTTTAATTTTTAATTTCAACTCATTAAATATATCAATAATATGCTCCATACATCCAACTGTAACACTCGACGCCCTCGTGGACACTTTTGGCCCATTGAAACCCATGAAAACTACATTTTTTAAATTCCTTGTTATTTACACTGTTAAATCATACAATTTAGGTAAAAATGCTTTCATTCGAAACTCAACACTTGAGAACACTTTAGTGGTTTCTACCAGATTATTTATCCATTTTTGGCCAAGCAAGCAATTTTATATAATGATCTTAATTTCCAATAGGGGAGTATGATGGCTTACTGCACTCCAGTGGAACAAAAGATGACACAATTTTGACATAGGGGTGACCTTAAGGATGTCAGACAATGGTTTGTGTTTGTACATGAAAAAAAAAATTCAGTGGTGTTGTTAATCAGTTACATATTTCAGATTTGTTCCATTTTTGGCCCCAGCAGCACTGAGAAAAGGCCATTTTTGAGGTTGTTTACTAACAAGTGCATTGTGCAACAAACTGGTATTTGAAGGATTTAAAAAAAAAACAAAGGAATAGATATTTGATACTTATGACAATAACCGATGTTAGTTACAAACTTTATGTAGTAAAAATAGCAAAAAAGTATATAACAATATATAAAAAAATTATATATAACTATATGGCCATTATATAAAATATGATATAAAATTGCTCGCTTGGCCAAAAATGGATAAATGACATCATCTGGAAGAAAACACTAAAAACTACATTTCTCACGTGTTGAGTTTAGAATGAAAGCATTTTAACCTAACCTGTATGATTTAACAGTGTAAATAACAAGGAATTAAAAAATGCAGTTTTCATGAGTTTCAACTGGCCAAAAGTGGCCACGAGGGAGTCGAATGTATAGTAAAAACGAGGAGGGCCAGAGGGTTAATAAACGTTTACTCTACTCCTAAATCTACATTTTCATTGACCCATCTTGGTATATGTAGGTGGGGGAGGCTCCAGCACAGAAAATGAATACATTCTTTAAAAACAACCCTACTAATCTGGCTACTCTCATCCAGACGGCCTTCCATACAGGTGCTCCAGCCTCACTGTCCAAAGATGTCCATTTCAGAGGCCTGGTGTGTGAGGAGCTTAAATAAGTGTTGGTTACCTAACAGTGGAGGAAGGGCTCCACGTGGGCGATGCTTTAGGGAAAGTGGCGGGAAGTCTTCTTTGCTGGCCTTTCGAGCTCCAGACATGGGGAAAATAAATCCATCAAAGAGACACAGATTTCTCGATTTCCCTGGGATGTTTCCACAAAGCCCCAGCGGGTTATAGGGACGAGGCCGCTTGTCTGGTGTGTTTTTTGAGGCCGGGGCGAGCCTAGCAGAGGCGATGCTTTCGAGCCACTCCATTGAGGACATTGTCTGTTCACTTGGAAATGATTCTTTCATATTTTTTTCCTCCAGCGTCCCTCCTCAAGTCGCTCGCCATGGTTCCTAGAAAGCCCTGAACCAGAGAATGTCTGTTGCTGAACAGACTTGCCCTGAAACTTCCCCCATTCCACACAGAATTGGGTGCGGATGTTGAATGATGCACCAAAATGTGACGTTTTGAGGCCACCGACCGAAAGACCAAATGATCGCCAGTTCTCACCAACACAGGGCCTAAAAGCTGCTTTTAATGCTCACGAAAAGGAAGTCAACGGGTGGCCATCTTGACCGAGCCAAAGAAATCATCCTTCTAGCAACAACACCTTTCAAAATGGACCAAGCTGCCATGCTTGTAGCTTAGTGGTTTGCACACACACACACACACACACACACACACACACACACAAACACACACACACACAAATGCATATACTCTCATACTGAGGCTGACACAAAGGGCAGAATTTGCAAGTTGTGGCATTTAAGAACTAATAGTGCAGCGGAAACTTTAGATCATTAAACTCGTGTCTCGTAGCTCGGTTTGTCTGCGGCCGGGAGAGGCATGGCGGAGCCCCTCAAAGACGCCAACTTTTTAGCCCAAAGAAATACGCCTGGCTTACCAGCTGTTTAGGGGGAAGCAGAGAGGGAGCGCTGGCCCAATGCACAGCGGTTAGAAATTTAATCAGTTAACATGGGGTGCTGGGTTCTAGGAATAATGCTCAGAATACCTCAACCTGGAGATGTTTCCCAGACAGGCACAAACAGGAATTATGCAAATTGTGCAGAGTCTGTATTGCATCCATATCAGCACAGGCAGAATTTAGCGAAATTCTATCAATGCGGTAGAACCTAATAATAGCAATGCATCTCCTGCTGCCTTATTGATTTCTTTATTGATAGCTTGAGGGGAAATTTGATTGTCACTCTGTCACTCTAAAATAACCAGCAATAAACAGTCACATTATGATGGAAAGCCCAGCCTCCGTTCTGGGAGCACAAAGGAATATTTCAGTCAAAAACGATAGCATGGCTAATCAGGAGCTAGCAACGGATTTTTAATTCTGTGTCAGCAACGTTTTTGGAGAGACATCTTCCTACACCATGGCCTAGTCTATTTATGGAACAAGCAGTACCTTGATATTGCATAGCAACACCTTAAATGCCACGAATAAAGTCCATAGACTGTCAAGCCACCTCTTTAGTGCTAATTTGTCTTCGTAAATTGCGGGACCGTTTGAGTGCCTGCTGGCAGGAACAGTCCTCAGAAATGTTCAGTTGAGATTGGATCCCAAGTGCTCCGACCAGAATGAAGATTATTCCTGAGCCACAGAGTATCTGTGTATCAGCTATAGCTGGTGGAGCCTTATCTATCCAGGGTAATTTGAAGGGTCCAGCCTGTTGAAGTCCCTATTTCTCCCCCTCTCTGTCTCTCTCTCTCTCTCTCTCTCTCTCTGTCTCTCTCTCTCAGGAGTCCTTATTCTCCAGTTTCCCCTTAAGCTTGCCCAGAGCAGGAAGTCACAGGATCCATCAGGCAGACTTTAATTACTGCTGCCGTGCCGCCCAGCTCCCATTAGAATACCAGCAAAATAATTACCACTGTCATCGCAGTCACCACCGCTCCTTCCGGCCCATCACATTAAAGAGACACCTGATACTCCATTGGTCTAATAAGCCACCAATCAGAAGCCTCTGCAACCTCCTCTGGCCACAGGGTTGGTGGGTGGTGCCAGGAGCCGCTCTGGTACGGCTAGCGCCACCTCCTGTAATTCAATTTGCCACTTAGCTCGCACGGGAAGCGCCTTCTCCTCCCCGGTGCCGTTTGAAGCATTAATGTATCTTTTGTGCTCGTAATCCTGAATATGCAGCCCCGGCCCATTATTTTTGATGGCCGCACATTCCCTTTGTTTTCTAAGTGGCTGCAATCACACCGCAGCTACTCTAGCAAGCGGCGATTGCCATTTAATAACCCCGTGATGGATGGTGGACATTAGCATGGATCCTCCTAGCAGGGAATGGGAATGCAATCAGAGATACATTCCATCTCACAGGCACCGTACTTTCTCCTCGTCCGGTCTGAAGGCTTCCTTGTACAGTGGCTCGGGCGTAGTGGCCAATAAGGAGGGGCCAGCATCTCCCGAGAGTCCATCTTTAATGTGAGCAACAGTGGAACACTTGTTCCTGCCATAATCCAGCTTTGGATGAGTACCATTTTACTCTTATTGTTTTTTCCACCCCCCCCCCTCCCTGCTCGGTATCTGTCAAGTGCATTGGGTCTCATCGATTGAATCCTGCAGATTATGGGGAGACACAATTCTGTGGCACACTTGAAAAGGATTACAGAGTGAGGAGCATGCGGCGGGGGGGGGGCTCTGCCGGCTAGTTGGATTCGGTGGGACTTGCTAATCCCTTTAAATCAGCTCTGTTAATCCTGCTCCCACTCTCACCCAGCCACGGCACCCCCCCCACCCTCCTCCCTCCCATTAGTACATACACACACACACATACACACTCCTCTTTCCTGTGTACCCCCAGCGGTTGTCTAAGTGCAGCATTATTCGCTTCCCTAATTACTGCGTTTTGGCATCATCCATTAGCGATACTGTAGGGAACCACTGCGGAACCTCAAAGGCAAACGTTGACAGCATGGATACATATCAGAATGCACTCGAGCCCGGCAATGCAGGCGCGCCGTGCAACCCGAAAAAACATTAAACAGAGGAAAGACGAAAATGGAAGTGTCAGATTCACTTCGCAGTTCTCCGTGCGGCTCTCTCTCTGTCCCTCAGATGGTTTCCTGGATCAGGACTACGTCTGACTCGCTTGTGCCGCTTTATGTGATGGTAACATTTGCAGTAGCAATACTGAACCGCAGCTTGTGTGCTCCAAGGGGCATGTACTGAAGAGTCTATACTGCAGTACTGTACATGCCATACAAGAGAGTATAGGCACGAACGCGTTGAGTGAATGACGTTCCTATTTTTCGTGAACGCTGAACTGAACGAATCAGTTTACAAATGATGAACGGGGACG
>JBBIGA010000002.1:3081190-3097438 GCA_037576975.1 Alestes dentex | reverse complement strand
TTTGCTTCAGTGGTAAGATCTATTCTCAACCTCAAAATGGGTTTTTAATGTAACTTATGTCTCTGATTGTTCAGTGGTATGACACATAGAAGAAGACTGAATGAGGTTCAGATAGAAGGACGTTGAATTGACAACGTAAAAAAAACCCCGAACGAACGTGATATAAAAAAATAAAAAAAACTAATGAACGGACGTGAGCTAGTTCATTTTTTGAGCTGTGAACTTGGTTCAAAATAAAAAAGATAATAACTATGAATGTGAACTAGTTCATTTTTATTTGAATGAACTAAACTTTGAACTAGTTCTTTTTCAGTATGAACTGGCACAACACTGATTATAGGGTTTGTATGGTTTGTACTCTGCACAAGAATCCACTTAAACTAGTTGTATTGGCATTCGTCGAAATTCCCGTTCATGCTGTATACCAGGGGTCTTCTGCCTCAAGCCTAGAACGCCATGGTCAGCGCGGTTTTGTGAATTCCCAGCTCAGACATACCCATTAGTTAACAGGTGAGATGGTCCTGGTGTGTTTGAGCAGCGGATCACCAGCACCAGGAGTGAATGTATACTGCAATTTATGGATTTTTGATACCACACAATCATATGGCTCTTTTTCCTCAAATACTTCTGGCCTAAACCAGCGTAAAGGTAATCTCCACCACACTCTTGTCTTGCGACCAAATAGTGGTGTTTGGCGGAAATGATAGAAAATCATGTGTCTACAGTATTTTGAGAAGAAAAAAAAATTGGCGGGTAGCTCTACATATTAGCTTTGATTTGATACCAAACATATGATACATGCCAAACACACCTGTGTAACTCATAAAACAAATGAAATATTTACTTATAAATACTTACAGAACAGCTTTCCTCCTATAAATGTTCTGCATGTTCAGAAATGACATATATAGTTTCTGCTTGAGCAATATTTACTTCCACCTCTACTATAATAGACATGTGCTCCTCTGTCACTACGTTTCCAAAGCAAGCACCCAAACAACCTCCCATCTAGACTTTTTCCTGCGAAATGACATTGCTGTGGAGGGAATGAGGGCAATACTGTGTGACAGATGAATTTGTGTAAAAAATAAGTACTAAAATGATTTTCGATTATTACGATTTACTTTATTCAAGTACAGGGCATTTATTTTCAAAAAATCATATCAAGGGCATGAGCTGTTTTGAGATAAATCATTTATTTTCATGGTTGATGGTTAGAAGTCTGGATGTGGGGCAAGGGCATATATATCGAAGCCTATAAGGATGTTGAAGAGTGAGAAAAAAATCATAATGGATCATTATTATTAATTTAATGAAGACATGAAGGCATTGTCCAAAATTAAATGTAATTTTTAAAATGTGGCAAAAAGACATGAAAGTCCTGCAATCTAAGAACCCTCTTTAAATGTCTACAAAGAACTCTTAGCCTCGAGTAGGGCTCTGCTGTTTAGTGGCTGCCGCGCTCTCCGGAGCAACATGAGGTTAAGCATCCTGCTCAAGGGCATGGCAGCCTCGGTCGTGTTCAGTTTGGGACACAGCCATAATTCGTCCGCCCCCAACTTTAGTCCTGCGAGTTTCATTAATAAGACTCCAGAGAAATCTCTGCACAGTCATTCCAGTGTCCGGCCTGCATCCCTTTACAGCAGTGCCACAGCTGAGTGCAGCTGTTAGACAGATAAATCCAGAAAAAAAATCCTGTTTATTCAGACGACATTCACAATAAGGCCGGCCTGTTCAAATACGCCTGTGTGTTTCAACTCAAGGCCTCCTTATCTGACGCGAAATCCAAAGCAGGTTTAGGAAATGGGTAAAATGTTTTGGGATTTAAGGTATAATAAGAATATTTATACAATGTCATTATTATATTTATATAAATACTCACAGTTTGACTGGTCAGTCAGTATTTAGGGGTGGGTTTTAATGAAGGATGGGGCAGAGTTGAGGAGGACCTAAAAATAACAGATACACTCCCTGGCCATAAGATTAGATAAGATAAATCTTTATTAGTCCCACAAGTGGGAAATTTGCAGTGTCATGACAGAGAGTGGACAGTAGGAAGGTAAGAGTAGCGAAAATTAATGTACACTATACAACCTAGACATATAAAAATATGGATGTGTGCATTGGGAAAAATATATGTATATATTTGTATATGTAAACTTTGATAAGAATATATGTATATATGTATGTACAGAGTGGATATATATATATATATATATATATGTGTGTGTGTGTGTGTGTGTGTGTGTGTGTGTGTGTGTGTGTGTGTGTACATAAGTACACAATGGAGTGACAGGCATTGACAAAAACAGAAGTAAGGCACCTGGAACATTGCACCTTTATAAATTGCACATTCCACCCCAAAAATTGCACGTTGCACTCAAGTAATATTGCACATAAGAGAAACTACCATGGTGTATTGAATGTGTGTGTTAGTGTCTTTGTCGTAGAGTCTGTAGAGTCTGTAGAGCCCAGTCCTCTTATATTAATGTGCCCCCCCAACCCATCCCAGGAGCTGACAGGCATAGGAGGACCCCCCCGATTGCCACCAGATATCTGTGCCTTATAAGAATGGAGTGTGAATCACACGGGCCGCCACGTGCCTGTATGAGAAAATCAAGCGGTGTAAGACAGTGACACTGACTGCTACACATCGGGAGATGATGAATCCCATGCAGACCTCCTGCCCGGAACCCATGATGGGTGTTTGAATATGCTCTCAGACAACTGATGGAAAGGCTGCTCCGCTCTACGTGATCAATCCTGATGTGTCCCAAAAGGGATGCAGCGTCTGCAGGAGGGATGGCGGGGTGGGATGTGGGTTTTATATTTACGACCCCTTGGAGTGTGAGTCGGAGGGGAGGGGGAGGCACGCTCCTCATCAGCCGAGCGCGAATTGATGCTCCCGGAGATGGATAGCCTTATATCTCCATTCTACGTCCCGAAAGGAAAGGTCATCACGGGTGCTGCATGTTAGAATATCCACCTCTGAGTTTACAGGCTCCACGCAAAACAAGCTCATCGTCCGGGTGCAGCATTTGATGGACAGATCGAAGGCAGTTGCGGGACCGTGTCCACGAAGAACACCGGGAGGCCTGATTGCAAGGCCTGCAACACGCAGCTATATGCATTAGCACACAGCCTGCAGCGCGCATCTCCTGGGATGCTGTGGAGATGAATACATAATCCAGCAGCTGTTTGCTGAGCTGTGGACGATGGTGTGCTGTTATGAAGGCTGGAGAAAGCAGCGAGGTGACTCGAGCTGTTTACCTGGTAATGGAATCTCTTGGCATAGCCAGCCGGGCTGAGAGGAGGGACTCCCCACTCATTATGTCACTGATAAACTGTGTACATGGCTGCGGACCATTAGGCTGCCAGGGCTGTCTTGTTTGATGGTGGGGAAGAGGATCCAGGGCTGCAGAGAACATAAAGGAGAAGGAAGGAAGGAAGTCTCAGCCTCAGACTCTCGACCAATGTATGCAGACGGAATGCTTACCCATGAGTTTGATTCAGCATTGAATTATGGTTAAATGCATTGATTTGTGGTCAGTGTTGAATTATTATCAACGTTGAAACAATTTTTGGTCAGATTTTAAATTTTGAACATTCGATGGTAACAAAACCTTAATTCAACATTGATATAAGGTGACTTTTTCAACACTGAAAATAGATGAATAATAAGATGCTGAATCAACATTGATTTTACTGAAAATATCCAACATTGAATAACAAGCGTTGAAACAATGTTGAGTCCTTGTTGAATCCATCCACAAGTGGTTGATTTTTCAACGTTGAATAGATGGCCTTCAGTGAATAGATGGCAAGATCAATGCTGGATCAACACTGAAGATCCTCTTTGTCTGAAATGGAATCAGTGTCATTTCAATGGATGTGTGCTATCTGGGTTGATTTCTATGGCAGCTCAAGCTGGTTTCAGGTACCAGAATACTAACTGACAACTGTGTACCAGGTATAATCTGTACAGTTGCCCACTCTGTGCTCTGCGTCAAGTATTAGGGAAAAAATACATTGTTTCTAGACAGTAACTACTGTTGATGGGTACTATCAATGCCAGTCGGGGCAGCTGGTGGCCTAGTGGCTAGGGCTTTCGCCCTGTGATCAGGAAGGCGTGGGTTTGAATCCCAAGACTGCTAGTGGCACCTCTGAAGTACCCTTGAATAAGATACCGCCCCCACACGCAGCTCCCTGGGTGCTGTGTTCCTGGCTACCCGCTGCTTCACTTGGTGAATGGGTTAAATGCAGAGGAAGAATTTTGTGTTGGGTGCACTGGTGTGTTCACGTATGCCAGAATGGTCACTACACACAATCAACCGGCCCTTTCCTGTCAAAGATTATGGCAGGCTTGCAAAACTAAGGATGACATGTCAAATCAAACATGTCAGGGTAAGAGTGCTCATCTGGGATTGGCTGCTCAAACGTCAAACTGAATTGGCACTTACTCTTAGATACCTCATGAATACAGACCCGCCTATATACGTTCGGTAAGACTGGCAGGCCAAGCAGAGACACGTTGACTTGAAATGATACGTTGATGAACGAATGCATTATCCGTCATTCCACAGGTTGGCGTACACTACCATTACCTACTATAACCTGTGATCATGACGATATTAAATATCGTAAGTCCTGGGCAGGCTTTTTATTGGGACTTTATAGACGTTTGGCCACATGTATGAGTGTAGGCACAGCAGAAAATAACTTTCTGCACGGCCCTCAAGCATTTCGTGCAATCCTCCTGCAAATTAGTGCCTTTGAGGGCTAGAAACCCCAAGGCCATAAACCGTGTGTTTGGATTCATGTGTGTAATACCTCAGAATGCATCTGATTTACGTCTGTAGTTGGCACCCCCGGTGCCCAGGCGCAGAAGCTTCTGTAACGCCACATCCGTCTTACCCTCGGCCCTCCGTCCGCTGAATGCGTTTCTTGGCTTCTTTTGGGTTGCTGCTTGATTTACAAGGCACAGTCAATGAGTTAATCAATAGAGTTGCTATAGTCCATGCAAACAAATGGCTTTAGCTCTGAACAACTGCCAGCAGCTTGCGCTTTTGACATATGGCTGCACGGCTTTCTGTCTCAAGGTGGAAACTGTTCTGCTATGGAAACTATATACCACAATCAGAGATCGTCTCTAACCCCTCCAATACTCTAGAAATGAACCTGAGTTTCATCCGACACACACACACACACACCCTCTAACACCAGCAGTGCTGCAGTCTAGCACTGGAGACCAGCTGCATCAGCAGTCCTGTCTTTTCATCTGCCCATGTCAGCCCTGATTAACCTCCCTCGAACAGGTCTAATTACCGCAAATTACCAGTGCCACAAGGAGACGCTCTTAATTTAAACCCGGACCGAGGAGGGGGCAGCCGGGGCGACTCCAGCAGACACATCTGCCTCCAGCACCGGCGCTAAAGTGCCGTGCCTTTAGCCTTCACTAGTGCAGCGGGCCCGAGCACAGAAGGGGATTAGAGCTGAACATCATTATTAGCTAGCTGTTTGTGCGTCGCCCATTTTTCCACGTCTTCCCTTTTCATGCCCGTCCTTTCTTCCGTCCCCTCCTCCGAGTCGCTCTCGCCTTTGTCTCAGGGAGCGAGAGGTGAAATGGCATTAGCAGGGAGGCTAAATGCAGAGATTACCACCATAAATAATTCACACTGGATTATCGAAAATGCATTTAAGTGCGCTCCGACTTGGGGAATAAATAAAGGACGGGTAATCACATATTAGAGTGCAATCTCACAGATCCGGCGCGCTGCGGGGGGAGCGGCGAAAAAGCCCCCCAGGTCCCAGTCACTCATTATAATCCTGTCACCTCATCATCTCTCATCAGGCGCTGAATCACTGCAAACACCATGTGTGGAAATCGGGCGGGCCACTTTATTAACTCTGCAATATTGGAGCCGCACGAAGACACGTGTGCGTCTCTGGCACATGTGAGCCCGCAACCGTAAATTTCATCAAACATCTCCCTGTCACACACGGTTTGCGTCTGACGCTCCCTGACGCTCACTTGAATGGATTCGGAGCAAATTAAGTAACAAGGAAGCGCATCTGGAATCTTAATGGAAGCCGAGGCTTCAACCCCTACGAACAGCGGCATGCTGGAGCTGGGGGGGGCGGCGTGTGTAGCTAAATGAACAAACACTATGCTTGAGGGAGGCTGACTGCTGATCGAGAGGAGAAGTACTGCGTGATCAGGATGCGTGGCATCCCTTCCCAGCGAGGAGCTGTGATTCTTTTCTGCATCTCCTTCTCCTTCCCTCTCTATATCTGTCTCTCTCCCTCTCTCTCTCTCCATCTTTTTCCTGGGAATCTGTTTATCCAGGCAGGGGTGGCTTTGAACCCTGGAGCCTTTGTAGTTCTGAGGCTTGCGGTGGCATCTGCTAATGTCAATGCTAATGACATGGGCCCCCGTTCCCCTGCCTGTCGACACACTTAAAAAGAACGGCACGAAAACCGGGGGGTGTTAAGGGGGGGTTGAGGAGCGAAAAATTTTATTTTTGAGGAGGGTCCTTGCATTTATTTATGAATGTATGAATGTATTCACAGCATCGTGTTAGAAAACAAAGAGGAAAGGAAGCAGAGGCAGGGAGAAGATGAGGAAAAGTCACAGACTCGGTGGCTGACGCGGAAAGCCACTTCTCTCGACAGCACTCAATTAGCATAGATGCTAGGAGAGAGCTAGGTGCGCCGCGGGGGAGCAGCGGAAAGCCCCCTTTTCCAGAAACAAGGCTGCAAATAGTGGCTTTTCCCGAAATGAAGAAAATAAGCCAGGCTTTTGCTTTCTCCCGGAGAAGACCCCGTCTAGACGCGGCCCTGCTGCTCTGCCTCCGGCTCTGAGACCCCTCCAACAATAAGCGCTGGTTTTGTAGCATGGCGAGAAATAGACACAGACAAGGGTCAAAACAGGCAGCAAAGCAGGTCAGGCAATCTCCCGCTGCATGCAAAGAAAACGCACACCCTCCCAGCAGTAAATCGTTTTTGGGTCTTTGTGCTTGTGTGTGTTTTCTTTAATTCTTCATTTGAAGTTCATTTTTGCGACAGGAAAAATAAAGCAGACCCCCTGCCGTGTTCATGCCTCCTGATCCCACCTAGGCCCTTTTCCTCAAACGCAATTCCCACCGCCTTCTGTTTGCCTATTTGGTCTACTGTTGCTCCAAATTAGCGGCTGACGCTAACTGGCTCTTATTTAGCAATTAGTGCCGGCTTCCGCCACGAAACTAACTGCAGGTCTCTCGCCCTAAAAATATAAACACATCAAAAGTGATTCAATTAACTTGCCCACAAAACACAAATGGGAGATCATCACATTAGGCAAATTAGAACGCGATGAAGGAGCATAACAACATGCTGGAACATGTTAATTAGAAACTTTCAGACATTACAGATCTGCAGGGAGATGGGATTGACCTGGAATAAACAGTCAGGAGAGCATTACACACTGGGTGATTAGATAGTGGCTCTTATGTGAACAGCAATAACTCCACTCCAAGACGACAGCGCACTTCCCCATGATTGAGCGAGACCCAGATCACTGATGCTAATGACGGTTAATGGGACAACATTCTCACCCCACCCTGACAAATCCCCAAAATAAAGAGTTCCTTGCATGATGCTGGAGGAAAACCATCTTTGGTTCCCTGAAAAAAAAACCTTTTCATGGATGGCTCTTCAAAGAACCATTGTTCTGGAAGTGATATGTGTGAGTCTGGAGAAGCTTTTAGAAGCTGAACATTCTAGGCAAGAGTGCTTAACAGTTGTTTTTCATACCCATAAAGGTTCCTTGTCTTCACACATCTCATTTGCAAACATCTTTGAAGAACAAAAAAAAAGAAGAAAAAAAAATCCCTAACTCTTACTACTAACTCTTGACTTTCTTTGACAGGTGTTGTTTAGGTGTACCAAGCGTCCAGTATCTTGGTCGAATTGCGGATGACTGACTTAAGTTGAGCTTTACAGGTCTAAGATACACACGTGGACTACTTGAGCACTAATGTACGTCGCTCTGGATAAGAGCGTCAGCTAAATGTCGTAAATGTAAATGTAAATATTCAGTGACATTGCTCAAAAACCCTTTGTGGTACACTGTTTTAAGGGTGTACCCCATTCATCAGTGGACTAATGGACCACTTCCGACCAGATATTATTCAGGTGGTGGACCTTTCTCATAGTGTAATGGTTATTCCGTGCATAATCTGTGTCAGTCATCCTGTAGCCCAGCGGTGTCAAGCTCTGGTCCTGGAGGGCCGGTGTCCAGCACAGTTTGATGGTTCTCCTCCTCAAACACATTCACTAAACCTGACAATTAACTGGCGAGGTGAACCAGGTGATTCTGAGCAGGACACCCCTGCTCTAGCTCTTCATCAGTGCTCAGTTTCTGACCACGAGATCACTATTGGCCTAACGTTTTAGTTGGTGGACCATTCTCAAAATAGGAGGCATGTTAAAACCACTCATGACAGTGCAACAGACATTAACATGCCAGTACAGTGACTACTGTACTGAAAATCATCTCTCAAAAATATCTAAACACCAAACACATTTGGTCTTGTGGTCAGAAAAGCCAACAGGCTGACTAATTAGGGGTGGTGGCCTAGTAGGTAGGATACTTGCCTCTGGACCAAGAGGTCATGGGTTCAAGTCCTACCTTCATCACACCACCACTGGGTTCCTGAGCAAGACCCTTAACTCCAAGTTGCTCCAGGGAGACTGCCCCCTGTAGTTAGGGAATGGAAGTCGCTTTGGATAAAAGTGTCTGATAAATGCCGTAAAAGTAAATGTAATACAAACACACAGAGAAAGTTGAGCAATAGTCTCTCGCTGTATCTGCATCTACATTTGGAGCACCATGGCTCCTTGCTGCTTGTGGCTGGTGTAGAGTCTGGGCCATCAGCCAACAAACTGGACCTACATGGTGAGTATTTCTGGAAAAAACAAGAAAGCTAGTGAGATTTTTATATGGTGTTTCCAATATTTTGTCTTCATACATTTCAGTTTTCTGCGAAAGCAAGCTTTCGTAAAGCCACAATGTTCTATTCTTCCGATTTCAAAGGTAGGATTCCTCAGACTTGCTGGTTCTGAAAAGGCTCTCACCATGATGTGTCTGAGGTAATAAGACGAGCTTATGCAATCTGCTCGGAAATTTGCACCCATCAGACGAGTAAATGAGCGTGGAGAAATATCTTCGTTTTCCTTGCTCATGAATAATGCAGCAGCAGTGTTCCTGAGAAATGGCAGAAATGTGTAAGTGTCACTGCGGATGAGACGAAACGAGCCCTGATGAACAAAGCCGGGGCTTTGTCTGCCTCATTTGTGCTGGTACGGGTGAGGTGAGCCATGGCAAAGGCTCTCGGCTGGACTATCGACGCCAGTGGTGCGCGGTCGATGCCACTCCAGCTGCGTTCAAGCGCATCTCCACCGACTCATGTAACACGCGGATTGCGGGTGGAATACGGGTCAAGGAGGTGATTAAACCAGTTCGGGTCAGGCGCTGCACTTTGCTTTGGCTTTGAGTGAATGGAGACTCTTTTCACAGGGTACGTTTTAGTCCTCAGTGTCCATTTTCAACCCCAAAACTGCCGCCAATAATGAACGAAAGTTAGCAAGGATCAAAGCAGCATTGTGCAAATTAGGCCGTGCTTCTAGTTCTACCTGGTTCACTGTTTGCTACATTAGGATTTCTGAGAAATGATCTACCGTAAAATATTCCTGAATCCGGGCAAGCAGTCTGAACGCTTCTCTTCCTCTTGGCCACCTGATGCGTCAAAATGTGTCTTTGCGCCGAAGAGGGGGTTGGTGAGGGGTGGAGGGGTGGAGAAGGAGGGCAGGGTGCCAAAATTAGAGTTGATTCAAATGTGAGCTGACAATGGTTTTGTCTGTGATCAGTGGGCGAGTTCAGATGTGCCGGTGAGGAGTTACCTGTGGGCTGACAGGGGGATGATATTGATGGACTGCTCCTTTGATCTGAGCTGCTCGTGGGCTGCAGCTCAAGCTGCTTTTGAACGCATCTTCCACCTCTTCCCTGGGTCGATGCCTGACAGCTGACTATGCTACGTGCAGTTGCCATGTCTCCCTGTCCGACCGACCAGTCCCTGAGCTCCTGACCTCTGGTCACCAACCCCCCAGAGCAGGTCTCGAAGGTGGAAGCTGAGGTACAGCTGTAAAACAAAAGGATGGAGGGACGAACCCGCAAGTGTGAGGCGACCGAAGATGTCTGGATGTGAAGCGACCGAGGACGTTTGGATGTTTCACAGTCAAATGAGCTCTACAGGAGGACGGCATCGGTTCCCTTTAAGGACTGGGCCCTTGATGGGTCACTGATGTGCTTTCAACGGTGAGGCCCTTTGATTGGCCCCGCACGAGAGATCCATCGCAGGTACTAAAAATAATGATCACTATGGGCAATATAGACCACATTACCATCAGATTAACCTTTGGAAAGTAGCTCGGTGTAGAGGAGAAAGGGTCGAACTCTCAACCTCAACATCTATTTTTTTTCCCTCCTTTCTTAATTCTCTTTAAATGGATGCCCTCTGTGGCCCCCCTATATGTACTGTCCCTTTTTTCCACTCTTTTTTTACTGTTTATTCTCACTCCTGGCACAGGAATCACCAGCACAGCACTAATTCTGACCCCGCTGAGAACGCATTTTCTGACCATCTCTCCCTCCCTCTCCACCCCCTCACCTCTATCCATCCTAAATCCATGCCGCCTCTTGCTATCTGCTCTCTGGGCTGCAGCCTGTGACCTCTCTGTCCACCCCTGGGGAGAGAAAGGAGGGAAAATGACTGGACCCCCAAATCCCCCCAGCTGAAAATCAGTCAGTGTATCTCTAATGCTCTGATGAACTCTTTCTATGAATGATTTGTGGCCCTCTCTCCATCAGTAAATATAGGCCTTATCGACCCGTGCACAAACCGAGGGCCGGGCTATTTGCTCAAAGGCCAATCCCCTCCTGCCCCGAGCCACGGGCAGGTTTGTGTTTTCTGATAAAGGACGTTAGGTCGGACCATTCACCGTCATGTGATCAATGCCTCAGCCCTCCAACCCATCTTTGTTTCACTGGTGCTGATTCTGTGGAAAACATGAAGCTGATCGTACTTTTCTCCACCGGCACAGTATTTTGTGGAGAACACTGAAAGGTGGGACAAGTTTAGAGTAAGCTGGCTACCTGATGATAATTTGGAGTGATCATCTTGACAAGGCAAAAGATGAATATAACATTGAATATAACATACTGGAAAAATGGTGCAAAAGCTATGGCACATTTACTATTTTCAAAGACTTTTATGTTTAAAAAAAATTAGCTAAAGTTTGTTGTTTGTTGAGCAGCAGTTCTTAAACCGGTACCCAGGGATTCCGAGATGGTCCAGATTTTTGCTTTAACCTTGCTTACAATACATGGCTAGATTCAAAATATAGACCTTCAGGATGTCCCTGAGAAGAACCCCTGTTGCAGGACATGTCAGTTTGTTTCTACATAGAAATTCAACAAAACCAGGGCTCTTTTGCAGAAGACTGTATTATTCATGCAGGGTCACTGATATAAGCCCAAGTGTTGATTTGTAAGTGTTACGCCAAAAATATATGTAGTGAACTATAGAAAGTATTTACCTATAAGGATACTCAAGTGGCCAAAATTAAAAAGTACACATTTAAGCAATTAAATCACAAGATTTTTTGGTTCGGTGATGTGAAGTAAATGCCGTAAATGTGACGGAGCTAAAGGGCGATACTGGTCTGTACGGTAACTCAGGAAGGGACTCAGTTGCAAAGAAGTTTAATTCACAATAAAAGGTGTAAAACAGAAACCATCCAATGGTGTAAATGTAAAACAGGCAAGAGGTAGATCAGGTTCAGGCAGAGCCAAATAGACAAGGGAAAAAATCCAGCAATCCAATAAGACAGAGCAAGGTTAAAAAAATACCAGCAACAGGAGTATCCAAGGCAAAGCTGAAGCATGGTCAAACAATACAAGAGGTCAAAATCCAAGTAATTCCTCATAACAGGTTGACAATTCTTCATAAAGTTCAAGTTCAAACCCAGTGTTTAAATACGCTGGCCAACCAGAAATGCTGGACACATCTAGCTCATGAGTGTCCCTGGTGGTGAGGAGGGTGAACAGCATATGGCCCTTGCATAAATTTTCATAAGCGTTGCAATTACCAATCATGTGAATTTGAATTGTTTTAACATTCTGAATTGCAAGAAAGCCAACTATCTCCTGGACTTTGTGTGAAAATATATGGATAATATAAACATTTGTGTTGGAAATGTAATCAAGGATGAGTACAAGTACTCATTTTTGATGACACTATAGTAAAGTACAGGTATTTAATGACAATAATAAAGTACAGTAACAGGATACAGTAATATACTCTGAAATCTGGCCTGTTGGTTGCTCTACAGGGAAGAAAAACATCAAAAATTACAACAATGCCAATTTTTTGTGATGATGCAAGAAATTTAGTTTGCTTTGGTTCCAAAATGCTAAGAATTTGAATTGGGTTTTTTTTCCCTGTTTTTCTGGTGTAGTGCCCCATCTGGCCAAATTTCATAAAACTTGGTAGGTCCCCAATACTCCCCCTGGCAATAAAGTGTACCAAGTTTGGCATGACTCCAACCAAGCATTACTGACATATGGCTCAGTTCCTGTTTTAATGTCTTCACCATCAAATTTTATTGGATGAGAGCAGCCATGTGGATTGCACTAGCCAAATTCTTTGAGTATCTTTTGTTCACAGCCCTCTGCAGATGATGCATGCCAAATTTACTGGTGGTAGGATCAACCGTCTGATACTTCCTTGCTTTCAAATTGTAAAAACAGAAATCCAGAACGAAAAATGTTAACAAGAATGGGTGCATTTGAATGGAAGTGACCCAGGGACTCAGGGCAAAAAAAAAAAAAAAAAAACGGTTAAAAGGTTATAAGTAAAGGTGGACCTCGACATTTAGCCTGTCGATGTCACAACAAAGATGAATTTATTGAGCCCAAATCAGTTGTCCGGATATTTTGGACTTTCATCAAGATACACTTACGGGTTCTATTGTCGGCCCTGGACTACCATCACAGAAAATGTGCTAAAAAATAGTGCTAAAAAATAGTGCTAAAATTTGAATGGATTCCCTCCCCCTTCTGTCGTTGGGCCATAATTACCAAAGCACTTTCCACTTTTCCACCACTGGAAATGGGTAACCTGCTGTATTTCAGAAAACACTGGCTACACCCAGATATACTGAAATGCATGCAGTGTTACTGGGTCATTAGGGATCTTGATATTTTGGCCAGCATTGTGTAAAGCTTGCCCAACCTCACTATGGGAGGATGCATTCGTGGATAGGTCATTTTAGGGGCAGGGCGCTCAGGCATGGCCTCTGAGGTTTCGGAGCTGAAATCCGTGGTGGATTTCTCAGTGCGCTGCAGTAATGGGAATGATAAATAGCGTTGAAGAAGAAGCTGAGCGTAGCACTGTGTCCCATCTCCTGCAGCGAGGCTTAAAAAGAGTCCATGATCATTTCCAAAACCTCTCAGAGGAAGGCCTCCAGCAGCAGAACACACCAGACACACACACACACACACACACACACACACACACACACACACCAGCTACTGCAGCAACCCACATGTTTCTTTCTAATGAAGAGTAAGCCTGCTAGAGAAACATGCCATGCATTTTCTGGGCACAGTGTGGACTTCTGCATTCAACCCACACACACACATATCCATACACATATACACACACACACACACACACACACACACACATGCACAACAGTCACTATAATACTGACGTCAGTTCATTTTTCTGATGTGTCCATCAGCCGTGAACCATGACTATTAAGGTGAGGCCTTTGGTTCAGGCTATAAATATCAGGTTTTCATTTTCTAATCAGAAATCAGCAATAATACTCTCAGAACAAAGAGAGATTAGTTTATTCCTGATTTTTATTATTATTAGCTGTAATGATGGTAGTAATAGTAGTAGCAGTTGTATACACATTTATCTCTTATTTAATCTTATATACTGTCATTGCAACAATGATGTATTTTATCGTATTTTGAGTCATTTGTTGGTTTATGTTTTATTTTACTGCCTAATAAAACCCGTTTGCTGCGGTAAAATCACTGTAATGCAGCCTGTCATGGCTTAACATCATCCTCATTCTCAGAACATCCTGTGCACAAGCAGGTCCCACTAGGAGAGTAACACAGATTACACTCAGGTTTTCTCCCTTTTTGAGCCCTAAAACTGCCTTTGAGGTCCATAAAGAGCTCACATCCTACATTCACACCCCTGAGGTCCACTAGGAATGTTTGTGTGGTTTTATGAAAACAGTCATAATTCATTATTACATGACCATTCAGAACAGCTCTGTATCTATTAGATATAAACGTGCTGTTTGTTACTGTGCCTTTAAGACTGATGCGTGTGATTCTGTCCGTGATTGGCTGCCCCGAATTGTGTTTTTTAATACTTACAAATATACTTATGAACACGAAAAAATACCTAATCAATCTCTGGACTACTATTTTACAGTTTAATAATTATACTTAAACTACTACTATTACTACTACTACTAATAATAATAATACAAATCATCATGATGATCATAACAACACTACTACTACCACTAACAATAATTATAATAATAACAAAAATCACCATCATCATCATCATCATCCTCATCACAATACTACCGCAACTACTACAGCTACTACTACTCATAATAATAATAGTAATAATGAATAAACAATTTTTTCCCATGTAATAAAGGCCCTTTAATGTCCCCTCTGCACCCAAACTCTCCAGCGATGAACATGTGGTCCCCACAAAGAGCTAAAAACACACACACATACACACACATACACAGAGGTACACAAACACACCAGGAGCAAACAACAACTTCACCCCCCAAAAACATCATTTAATCACTGACGCAGAGCGCGTCTCCCAGCGTGGGCCCTGCGTGCAATTATGAATTCATTTATTTCCGATTTGTGTTATGTCAAACACGAGAAGCTAATGGCGTCCGCGCGGGTCATGTGACGCGCCTCTCGCTGCGTGATGGAGCTGGAGCGGGGCGTGACGGGTATCTCCAGCTTCTAATGGCAGCAGCCAGGGGAGTGGAGCAGAACTATCTCATCAAACGGCTTCAAAACGGTAACGGGAAAACCCTTCCAAAGCCGGCCTCGAGCGAGGGCTGGAACACTAGCGTTATTTAGTCGCCTGGCGGTGGAGAAACGGCCTCGCCGCGCCGCCATTTGGAAACGGGGTGTAATAGAGAGCCTAATAAGCGCCCAGTTAATGTATTGTATAATCTCCCCAAATTAATATGTTAGACACAATTGCCTCGTAATTAATTCCTGTGAGTCCACCCAATGAGAAGATTTATTTGGATCTGTCAATCACGCTGTAAAATCCGGCCCACCGGAGGGATTACATGCCGGACCGGCATAATTCTAATTATATGGTTATGTGGAATTACATGGTTATATTGACCATATATACTGTATATGTATAAACAGCCATTACCTTGGCAGTAAAAGAAAGCCCTGCCGACAAGGGCTGATCATGAAAACGAAGGTCATTCTAATGGATGAACAGTCTGGCCATAGCCTTTCCTTTTTATGGCTTCATAAAGAATATGTCTCAATGGGGCTATCAATGCTGGGTCTGTCCCCCTCTATCTCTCGCTGCTATCTCACGGCCACTCCTGCTCTTCCTCCTCAGTGAGTGTGTGTGTGTGTGTGTGTGTGTGTGTGTGTGTGTGTGGAGGGGATATGTAATGGTGATATACCGTATAAATGGTATATATATATATATATGAGGCTTATTATTCTTATTACATGTACATACTTAGTCCATGTAGACACATATATGATCTGAAGTCCATTTTGTATAAAAACAAACATGTGTATGTGTGTGTGTGTGTGTGTGTGTGTGTTTGAGAATGTTATGTGTGTGTGTGAGTGTGTGTGTGTGAGAGAGTGTGTGTGTGAGAGAGTGTGTGTGTGAGAGAGTATGTGTGTGAGAGAGTGTATGTGTGAGAGAGTGTGTGTGTGAGAGAGTGTGTGTGTGAGAGAGTGTGTGTGTGAGAGAGTGTGTTTGTGAGAGGGTGTGTGTGTGAGAGAGTGTGTGTGTGAGAGAGGGTGTGTGTGAGAGAGTGTGTGTGTGAGAGAGTGTGTGTGTGAGAGAGTGTGTGTGTGAGAGAGTGTGTGTGTGTGTG
>JBBIGA010000002.1:3048255-3064356 GCA_037576975.1 Alestes dentex | reverse complement strand
ACAATGCACCCCCCCCTCACCACACACACACACACACACACACACACACACACACACACCTCCTCATTCCGGCCACTACCAACCCCCACTCGGGCTAATTCTCCCTGGCAGAAAGAACCTGTAAAAATCAATAGGGAAAATGTCCTGAAACAGCCAATCTAGCAACCATCTGCCCCGGACCCCTCGGAGACAAAGGCCCGCGTCCCCCGGGAGAACGGGCCGAGAGAGAGAAGAAGCACAAACACATACAAACTCAATTACTCTCCACCGCCGGAGCGCTCCATCCTGCTGCAGAGGCGCACCAACACTTTCGCAGGCGGCCACTCGCTCATAATGGGGAACTAATTAAAAGACAGTTAAACTCACATTTTGTCACGTCCCCTTCCGTGAACGTGTGTGTGTGTGTGTGTGTGTGTGTGTGTGTGTGTGTGTGTGTGTGGTGCTACGAATATATATTACATCCTAAACATAAAGGTAAACGCAAACACAGGTGCTCATTTATCATTTTAGGAGCATATTTTACAAGGCCATGATCAAATATTCCAGCTGCAGTGAATCCCATGCACTCAAGTCTCTGCTGTGCACTGCTGAAGGAGAAGGCCAGCAATTTTTTTTCAAAACGTGTGCATCGTTCATTCATTAAGGTGATGGACTGGAGAGAAATGTGCCATTCTAGAACCAGAACTGGTCACAAATGAACAGAACCGAATGTGTTTAGACATGTTTAATGCCTCCCTCATACAAGTTATTACATGAAATGGGTCGAAAATGTTGTTTTTGAGAAGGTTCTGGCGTAAATTAATATTTTTTTCATTCCCTAAATGCCTTCATAGCAGGCAGACAGGTACCAGAGAAAACCCAGACTGACCACAATTTCATCAAACATTCATCATTTATATTTATGTGTATACACAGTACTGTGCAAACCGCTTGGGCACCGGTAAAAATAACATTTAAAAACTGTTTACATGTGCAGTGAGTGGTTTTTCACATTAATGTTACTAAATCATACAGAATAAAAACTGTAGTTTCATCAGAAACCTGGTTCGACTCGATCAGTCCTTCATTAAATCAAATCAGGAGCTGCTGATGGAGTTTCACAATCCAAACAACGGCTGGAGGAACCGAGGAGGAATCTGGAACCGAACCTGTGTTCTCTTCGCCAGCTCACACAGTATCAATTACTTTTACACACAGAACTAATCCTGGTAGTTTTTGTTTATATTTATTCTAATGTTAACTTTACAGAAAGACACTTTATCACATCAGAATCAGAAAACTTTATTGATCCTGAAGAAAATTGCTTGTGTAATGACCGTAAAGACACAGAGACCTGAGCAATATAAAATATAAAGGCAATCAAATCTAAATAAATGTAGGAAAAGCTCAGTATGAAAATGCTATAAACAGGAATACTGGGTATAAACACTATATACAAGTAACACAGCTGAGTGAAATCTACACAAATGGTAGTTTGGAGACCGTTTTTGCACTTAGTAGAGAAAGATGCAGAGAAAGATGACAGTTTGCACGGGACTGTCTGTACAGGCGCCCTGTAAAGAGATCTGAGTCACTGAGCTTCTCCCACCACAAACCATTTGACACCAATTTTGAAAAACTGGTGGAATTCCCCTTCAAGATGGGCCTGCTGTCACTGCAGTGATTGAACGTAACGTTTTAAAACTGTGAGCTAATTAAACGACAGATGTTTTCTCACTTCCACCACCCTTAGACAATATTAATGGCTTTGCCCTATACTCCTAATTGATATCAAGCCAAGGCCTCTTTCTTGGGGACCAAAGAAATGCTGGGAGACTCCAAGTCCAGAACTCACTTTTTCCCACTCTGATGCGCTGCTTGGCCCAAAGAGTGCACATCGTTGCCTATAGCTGTAGAGTTTAGAGTGGTCGTTTGGAAGAAAAGAGGAAAAAAAGGGGGAATGCTTGGCCTAGTTTCACCGAATGTCTCTATCTGTTAGTCAGCTCGAAGTGAGATACGTGGCAAGGCCTCGCAACACACCGCGCATATATGACTGGCCTATATAACCACACAGGCATGCGTGAGGCTGAGAACTGGCTTGGAAACGCCACTTTGTCAAGTTCAGTTTTCTGCAGTAGGCAATGGCCAATACACACCTTGTAGTTTTTTTAAAGGAGTGGGATGGGGATGACAGTGTTATGGATTTCTGCAGTATGAAATTGCCCATAAAAACTCAAAATATCATTTAAAACGTAAAAAACACCTGCTGTGATACGCTCTAAATTGGAGCATTTTTTTTCAAAAAAAGCCTATTTCTGGCCTTAAGCTGTGATACAAAGTCATTAAAGTTGCTACTACGCTTTATTGCAGCCTGCGGGCGTCGCTGGCTTGGAATTGTCCATTAGAAACCAATCGCCGGATCAATGTGATGAATCAATACCGCCAATTATGGAACATGAGTTAATGAAGCTATACGGGCCCAGCCCAGTCACAGCAGCCGCACGGCCCATTAGCTCGTGCTCCGCAGCGGCGGGGAAGTAAGACCACCTTTATTCCCACACACACAACCCCTCTGATGCTTCCGTGACCTTTAACCTCATTTCTCAACCTCAGAGGCTCTGGATGCTCCTCAGCCTCCACGTGTCCTTCAACGCGCCTCAGAACCAGACGGCCTTAAGCAGAAGATGTTCTGTTTTTTCTCCTCCTGCTCCTTCAGTAATGACCATAAGGGGAGAAAGAACTTTCCCTCTCCTCCTCCTCGCCTTCCCTCGGCCCGTGTGTCGGAGTCCAGCGCGTGGAGTCTGTTTTATACCTCTCTAAAAATAGCTCACCTTTCACTACCATCTACGGCCGGACTGACAGGAGGGCGCAGCCAATGGGAGCGCGTCGCCCCGCCTCCGGCCCCGCCCACACGGCCCCTCTAGCGCCGCCTTAATTGGACGCCAGTGAGATCATCAGCCCTATTTGCCTTATATGGTCACGCACGGAATTGATTGACAGCAAGCCACGCCCACCGAACCCAGCTCGACTCTCCGCCCACTCCCTGAGAGTCCCTTCGGCTCGCCCCCCGTCTTCTTCCCCTCCCAATTCCAGCCCAACTCGATCTGCTGAGGCTCAGACTATACCTGGATTTACAGAGAGAGAGAGGGAGAGAGGGAGAGAGAGAGAGAGACAGAGAGAGAGAGAGAGAGAGAGACACAGAGAGAGAGATGAGGATATAGGTGGCCGCTGCTCGTCGCTGCTCTCGCGCATCCCACTCTGGGGCTGAAGATCCGAGAGGGGATTGCAATTCCAGCGTTTCCAACAAACATCTGCGCTTCTCCTCCGCATCAGCACTCCACTTCTTCCAGGAGCAGGATCTGAACAGTTCTTCTTCTTCTTCTTCTTCTTCTTTTTCTTCTTCTTCTTGGTCATTTTTTTATTTTTTTATTTTTTGGTTTTGTTGGTTTTTTTGGGGGATCTTTTTGTTGTTGCACGTTTTTTTTTTTGGAGGTGGATCACCAAGCCGAGAAGATCGGTGCGTTTGGTGAGCTTCTGGGCTTCAGGATGGACGTGTTGGCGAATTACAGTATCTTTCAGGAACTTCAGCTCGTGCACGACACCGGCTACTTCTCGGCTCTCCCGTCGCTCGAGGAGAACTGGCAGCAGGTGAGAGCGCGTGGCTTCTTGTTATTTCTTTATTTCTTTATTTATTTTAATTGCACGGAGGTATATGGGCTGGTGCGAGCGCGTGCGAGCTTGCGTGCTTGCTTGCGTGCGTGCGCGCGTGTGTGTGTGTGTGCGTGTGTGCGTGTGTGTGTGCGTGTGTGTGTGTGTGTGCGTGTGTGTGTGTTTTCGTCCCTTAAACTGGATGCTGATGGTGCTTTTTAAGTCTTCGCCCTCCCGTGCGCGCGCGGGCTCCGAGTGTGTTGCGAAGTTGTGGCGCGCGCTCCGGACAGCGTGTTGTCTTTCAGAAGTCTTGGTTTTCCAAGTGCTGAGAGCGTTTGTTATGGTGGTCCTGGTTAATTCGGTGCCGTGCGTTTTGACTAATAACGAGAGACTCGTCATTAAATAATGCATCCGCAGCTGTCAGCCTTGTTTTTCAGCCCCCGTCGGTATGAGGGGGCAGCTCCCGCTCCTAATGCATAATGCATCAGCCTCAGCCATCTCCACCAGGAGGAAGAGCAGGAGGAGGAGGAGGAAGATGAGGGGGGGGGTGGTAGTAGTCGTGGTCACTGTTTGGGCTTCCCGTCATCACAAACGACGATTTTTTTAAACAAGCGGTTCATGCGGTTCATTCATTCATTCATTCATACATTCATTCAGTCACTGGCAGCGGAAGCCACGCGCACGGGCTCCCTCACAAGCTCCTTGGCTTCTGCACGCTCTCAGCACTTCAGGGTCCAGTGTATGGATACAGCTGGAACAGCTTGGACAGGGCTAATTAATAGCTAATAGGTCATTAATTAGACCGAGACGCACGCTTTATTAGCGCTACATGGTTCGTGATTCGGGTTTAAAGACTGAGGCACATGCGCTCTCCTGTCTTTGTGGGATGCTGCATGTGCATGCGTTTAAACCCAAACGGAGCCACGTCCCTGAATATTTAGGGTGTATTTCTTAGTGGGACATTTAAACGACATCCACCATCGGCAGGAGGAGGTCGCACGCCGGGGCCACGAGCACGAAAGGCGTGAACGTGAACCAGATTTTGCATTCAAATCCAGGCAGGCTGGATCTCCTGGATACTTTGGGCAGCATCGTCTCACATCTGTGACGGATCAAGCGACGAGCTGCAGTGAGACAATAGGGTTTGGTGTGTGTTCAGGCCTGTGGTGAAGTCAATTAGCTGCACAAGCACACATGGGATCCTAGTTTTTTTTGCCTGCTGCTTTGCATGCGTTCGAACAGAAGGCCGTGGATGGTTGTGTGTGTGTGTGTGTGTGTGTGTGTGTGTGTGTGTGTGTGTGTGTTATATCACAGGTAGTCCTTCTAATTCCTTGGCATTCTTTGATAACGTGATATACAGATAAAATCTGAACTATTATCTAGCTTAATGTCGTACCTGAGTCATTGCACCACCTGACTTTGTGTGGATGGGAGATCAGATGTGACCCAACACCCGTTTTCTCTCTGACCAGGCCTCAGAGGAATAGGGAAGCAGTGTTTTGGGAAATGCGAACAATAAAAGTTAATAGCAAGAGGGAGTGAAGGGGAGCGAAGCGGGGCCTCGCCAGGCTGACAGGTGAATAAAGTGAAGGCGGTTGTTGAACGGCCTGGTGCTGTTAAAAGTCTGATGCTTTTACTGGCAGCGATGGTTTGATAGTGTAGCCCTAGATCTGTCCGTGGAAGGAAACGGCACCCTTCATCCTGGGGACAAGATGGATGGGCGCTCTCGGCCCAGAGTGAGCGGCGCATGAATCAGACCTTAACCCTTAGAACCCTGAGGGTCTTCTTCCCATTTATCCATTACTTGCTCTTTTCTAATATTTAAAGCCTTGAACAGTGTGTAACGTACAAGAGTCTCAGATCCTTTTTTTTTCAGCACAATCCAGCCTATGTGATACAAAAGACTAATTTTTTCAAATTTAACCAACTATTTGGACACAACTGACCCAACAACAACAAAAAAACAATCAGAAAATCCATTAGAATTTTCTCCTTTTTATTGTAACAATCCACACACATATGAAACATTTTGGAGATCTACACACATTAGATTTATAAGAAGACATGTTTCAAAATTATTTGCAATCGCAAGTCTGTTTCAGGTGGAATTTACTGTTCCTCTCTGTCTGTGCTGCAACAGGGAGGCACTCACCATGTACACCCCCCCCCCCCCAAACACTCACTCACACACCTTCCACCCACCCTCGCACTCAAACCCCTGTGACTGGGCTTCTCACACCACGTGGTTTTTTTTTTTTTTTTTTTTGTCATTTTGACTTTTAAACACCATATTTTTAAACCGAAGCCATGTTTAAAGGTTCCGAACACTTTAGAGTTTATATTTTTAAAGGGTAAAGATCTCAGATTCTGCACAATGTCCGATAATGAAACAAAACCTCCAGGTAGAGAGGTGGCTTCGTGATGTTTTAGCAGTATTGTGTACTGTTTGGGTTCTGAGAGTTTCAGTGCTCTGACTGGACCCGGGTTAGGCTGTATGGAAGGGGCAAAGAAAGCAGCATGGCAGAGCGAGAGGGTTTCGTCACCCAGCCATGATGAAGTTCTCTCAGGGCCTGCTGGCACTGCCACCCCCCCCCACCCTCCCGTCTTTGAACAAAGACACCATCTCTCACTGCCAGGATGAGACAGAGAGGAGAGTGAAGGGAAGATGCAGTGAAAGACACGGTTTGGTGTAATTACAGAATGCCGGCATCTTTTTTCTCTCTTTTTTTTTTTTTTGCAGAGAAGGCAGGGATTATTTCGGCAGTGACCCACGAGGAAGGTTAATTCAGAGAGCGGCTGTTTGTGCAACAAGGGGGCCCCTGTTTTCTCTCTTTCCCCTCCCCTAGTAGCACCACCCAGAGAGGCCCTCTGAGCTCCACGCTGGAGGCGGTCGGAGCAGGTGGAGAAGCCTGGGGAATTGGTCTGTGGTGGTAAACAACACCATTAGAAGCAAGCGAGGTAGCCGAGCCAATTAGCGAAGATCACCTGAGAGACTGTTTGTGAGTGGGTGTGTGTCTGAGAGGCAGGGGGTGTTTGTTAATGTCCGTCCATCTGTCCCCCATCATCCAGAGCACCACGTGCACCTCCGTCAGATCGTCTCCCTCAGACAACCAGCCTTTTCTTTTTTTTTTGCCCCTCTTCACTGGCCGCCGTGAAAATGGGTCACTCTGCGTCTCTTTGTCTAACATGCCTGGCAGACCTGTCTCTCAAATTTGCCTCGTTGTTTTTATTCCCCCGTGTTTCTGTTTAGAAAGTGCCTATTTTAGGATAGCCAGGAATTTGAAGTATCCTCCCTATCTGCTTTTGTTTCAGAAAGAATTATTTTTAGCTCATAAGCTCAGAGCCTCGCTGACATGCACATTGCAGGACCCCCGCGAGAGGACATGACTGTCCAATGCCAGCAGACCTGTTTGTCCTGAAAATCCCGGAAAGACCATGGTGACAGACTCAAAACCTGGTGGCCCCTCTGGTTTGACCGCCTGTTCCATTAACACCTCTCGTAGGTGTGCCCCGGAGGGACCTGTCTGACCGAGGGGGTTTCAGTGTGAGCCCTTCGAAGAAACCCTCCAGCACTGCAGTAGTGCGGGTCAGGCGCCTGAGCCAGAGAGCCACACTGCAGCCAGTGTATCAGGGACGCCTCGGACCCGGGTCACGTAACCCCGAGAGAAAGGCCGCGAGCAGTCATCCGAGGTGACGGCAGCGCCGGCCCTCGTCCAGGGAGCTCGGCCTGTCCCAGAGTGGCCAAGTTTGACAAGATAATGAATCGCACTGCATGCATATTCTGCGCTGCAGTTTTTCACATTTCACAGCCCAGTAACTTTCGGAACGGCGGCGGTGGTAGCGGGGGGGAGGAGGGGGGGGGGCAGCAGCGTGAGAGCGTCCCATACCATTAAAAATGGATTTACATGGAGTTCTGATGGAGCCGATGCTTCTGTGCTCCCGATGCCTTCCAAAGGCCCCCTGCCCACCCCAGAGCAGCCCCTCGACCCCCACCACCCCACTGTCCTCTAGCTTCCTTTCCTGTGGGTGGGGGCTCAGGCAGCGGCCCGCTTCACATTTCGTTGCAGACTTTATTCCCCCCACTGGGCGCATTGAGCTCAATCCAGCTGAAGACGCTCCCGTTTTCTGTCGGCATCGAGCGGCTGAAATGCACGTTACGTAATTCTCGGAGGAGCACAGCTGGTTTCTCACAGAGTATCCGCCAAGGGCACGGAGAACGCTCGAGCCCGATCTCTCGACTGGCCCCCGGCCTTCTCTGCCACTGGAAAAGCTCCAGGATTACAGCCAGACAGAGCTGCCAGGCTGGTGAGCTGCAGGCCCTCGGAGAAAGCCTCGCAGAATCCCTCCGCATTAGGGATGGGGGGCGTGGAAAGAGTGGAAACACCTGGATGGTTTTAGAGCTAGAGACACTGCTCCCTTCTGTGTTTCCTTTGGAGTCTGCTGGAAGCGCAATCTCCTGTGGTTCTCAGATGAAGGAAACTATTTAGTCCAGCTGTAAATGCCTCCCACTCTGTTTTTGAGCATGTTTGTAATCACAGCTTGTTCACGTCAGTGCTCCTGGCCTAGCATTACATGGGGGGGGGGGGGCATGGCAGCATCTAACCTGTAAACCAGTTTTACTCGTTCCTCTTCTGGAGTGATAACATGACGTGCACGTTGATGCTCGGGCACTTAGGGAAACATGAGGACTCGTTTCAGATTTCCTGACACTTTCCCCATTGTGGGACTAAAGAAGGATTTATTTGATCTTATCCTCTGTCTGATAAGTCCACTGTCACAAAGCCATCTCTCCTCAACATGCCTCTGTGAGTAGTGAGGCCTGACTGGCCGGCCACCTTCACTTTTACAGCTGTGACCTCAGTGGCCCCCGAAGAGACATGGACAATGCATTGGTGTACCACGTCCCTTCCGTTTGACTAAAAGCTGTGGTTGCTTGGTCTCTGACGTCTGTGACTGTTCATGGACAAGACCTGTCATGAAATTAGTGTGGGATTCAGTAGCAGTAGTTGCAAGGAGCATTCCATACTTCTGTGCTGTACCACAGGACGAATAAAATCCACACACACGTTGAGACAGGAAAACATTTCCTGGCGTTTTCTGATCAGTGAGCGGTGCAACTTTTAATTGATTTCTTATCAGGCCTCTGGTATCAGCTCTTCTGTTTGAAAGGGTTACCAGGAATCAGCATGAGCCAGACAGCGTTGAGTCACCCGCTAGGATTTATCAGTGTGACATCAGAAAGCCAAGCCATTGTAGCAAGCATTTCCTGGATGCTGTATCTGCTACAGAGCAAAAAGGGCAAAATCAACACAGTCTGGGTGGAGCGAAGCCTCCTTTCAGTGACTCATGGGCCGGGATTAAAACGGAATCAACCTCTCCTCCCTCTTGCTCATTTGATTCAGGTTTCAAATGCTGGGTACAGTAGAGGGTACAGTATGACCCAGCTGGAGCAAAGCTGGGCCTCTCTCTCTCCCTCTCTTGCACTGTCTCTCTCTGAGAGCCAACCAGAGCAGATCAGCCAGCCCCAGACAGCTGACAGTAATTAGACCCTGGCGAGAGGCAGCAGGGCTGAACCAGGTTTCCTTTGAAGTGAGGGGGACCTTCTCCTTACGCACTTGTGTTGTTTTTAAACCCGCACGTTGCTTACACACGCTACTTTTTACACAAGCGTGCAATTTTTTGTCAACATGAAGAAAAGCCAGCTGCACCAAAAGAACTGACACCGTCAGCTTGAATAACCGGAGGAAATCCATTCCATGAAGGACAATACTGCCCTCGGTCGTCGCTGTGTCGTACTCATTGTCGTTTCAGTGGTGTGAAATTGTGTCCGTGATATTGTGCACATTTTGCAGCGGACAACGAGACCTCGCCCATCACGCGTGTTGATTGAAAGCTGTTTACCCAATATCTGCTGCCATGAAATGTGGCAGTTGCTCTATAATTTATTCTCCCTGCTAGAGGTGCATCAAAGTAGGCGTCAAATTGGCAGTGTGTAGGTCTTCTTGCAGTGAGCTTTTGTTGGAATGAGAAAATGAGAGAATAATTAGCATTTCCGACACAGTGCGGAGAGAAAACAACCATTAAGAGAGGTATTTCGTGGGCTGAGTGGGGAATTGGCTCTGGAAATTGTATTTTTCTAAATAATATCCCAACTGTCTAGAGATTGGGTAACTGTAAATGGTCTTAATCTGTAATAATTAGAATAAAGGAGGATTTATCTCGCTTTCTCTTAAACCTTCTGTGCATCGGCGATGTTATTGAGCTTGTCAGGCATTCTGCTGGGGGAGTTGGGGGGAGGAGCAAAACCGTAGAGAGCAGGCAACCACAGCTTGACTCATGAGGCAGGGATGTTGAATTGCAGGGCTGAGTGACTCCATAGGCAAGACTACATGAGTGTTTCCCCGGATTTGAATCAGGAATACATCTTGGAAGAGTCATGTTGCTCCCCTTTCTGTTTTTAAGACCAAGTGATCATTCGTTTGCTGGGAAGAAGGCTGGGAATTCACTCTGAGAGGTCGATCAGATAGACAGAGCAGCCACTAGTGTTTCCAGGTTTGCTGCACAAGTTCTGATGTTTAGCGACCGCACAAGTAAAACTACGAAGAAGTTACTTATGATCGATGGTCCAGAGACACTTCCCTCTTTCTTTCTAGCAAATGCAAAGGAGTCCTCCAGCAATTAAGCCCTAAACCAAACACTCCTACCTTCATCCTCCCACTCGGTGCGCTCCTTCAGGCACGGATGGGTGCCGACGGCCTAATTATCCCCTCACCTGTTTGAGCGCTGATGGACACGGCCTTGTTATCGGGAGATCAAGAGCTTTTCAGGGGCCGCGATCCATAAGGGGGTGGATGGAGGAGTGTTGGTGGGGGGGGGCGGTCATTTTCCTGACCGCTTCTCAAGTGTCTGTTAGCCCGTGGAGACGAGGAGCAGTGGAGGGATGTAGGCAGAACGAAAAGCAGAGAGTGAGAGAGAGAGAGGAGAGAAAAAGACAGAGAAAGATGAGAATCCGGAATGCATCTTTATTCATGAGGCTTGTCGTCCCCTCAGCCCGATGGAGAGGCAGCTTAGCCACTCAAGTGTTTGATTAACAGCCTGTGAGGAACCAGCCATTTTTCTCTAAGTGCAAGTGCCCACACACACTGTTTAACACAAACACAAATACACTCAGACTGTCGGCTTGCCTCCCTCGCCTCTCTCTAAAAAGGTGGCAAAAATCACGCGAGGCCAAGCAAAGCTTTTGAGACGTTTTGATGAAACGCGGTGCCATTCATTTCCATTTCGGCGTCGTCTCCGCTTCGGCAGCAAAGCCACCTATCTGTATTCCAGGCCTGGCATGTTCAACGTAGGCTAGGAGAGAGACGCTGATGAATAATAGATAACGATATTTTTGGTATTCCTAACCAGCTATAAGTAGCACCGCAGACTGTCAAAACAGCTGAATAAAGAGGAAGCGGGGAAAGGGGGGAAAAAGAGAGGAGTCATGTGAAGATGTGAAGGGCATCTTGGCACAGAGGAGGGAGCTTATGTTTATTCAACTGCTCCTGAGGCTGGGGAGGGGTGGTGGGACCTCCCACGCCATTCGCCGTTTCACTCTCCGGTCAACCTGCTGGAAATTCCCTGCTTACGTCCAAACAAAGAGAGCCGAGACCAAAACCCCGGGGCTGAGTTCTGATTCGCCACTGCTCATTTTCCACCCGCGGTTTCTTATCATCTGCCTTGGAAATGACAGCACCAGAGGGGCTGTTTTCGAGGCACCTGCATGTTTTCGGCGTGGTTATTTTGTTCAGCTTCACCGTAGTTACTGTTTAGACCCGTAGAAGAAGCTGCAACTCTTACGAGCATTACTTCTTGCTGATGTCCCAGATAATCGTGGATGCTAACCTTCTGATCCGCGTTTGTGCTCGCAAGCAGGAAATACTGTTGAAAACACATTTAAAATAGTCAATTTGTGCGCAAAGATAAACCATTGGTTGGCTCGTACCCATGCTTTGTCATTGTTTGGTGTCAAAACAAACTGAGAGATGTCCAGTCAACAGTAAATTAGAGGCGGCACTGGCAATCAAAAACAATGAATGTGAAGGTTTTATTCAACCGTTCCGCTCTGCGTTAAATCCAATTAGACAGGCCTATTTGTCACCGTAATAAAACGCGTGTCCGTCTGTGCTGTTTATATGCAAGATGGCCATGATAACGCAATTGGTGACATTACTTATCACAGTGAGAGTATCTTATTGCCCCTCCCACTGTAAATCTTGTAACTAACAGCATAATTAAGTATGTAATTATGCTGATGCATTTAAATATTACAACCACTGACAAGTGAGAACGCCTCCTCGGCGAGGCCGGGACAATATGATAGTGTGGTGAGTGTGAGCGCTCGGATGAATCAGTTTCTGCAGACAGAACCCCGAGGCCTGTGCGTTTATGCGAGCGCCCATGTGCTCGCGGGGCAGCAGTGAGGCAGCAGCTCCGGTCTGGATCACCAAACGCCTGCTGTGTGGCTGCCAGGCCGGGGCAATGAGCTCATCTGTTTGTTTTGGTAGCAGCGAGGTATGAATAGGAATGAGCATCAGACACAACACTGCCCGCACGTTCAAACGCAAACACTCAGGGAACAACAGGTACTTTTCCATCAGGGGTAACGGTGCCTTCGAGGCTGCTCCCGTGACCTGGAATAGACCCTGAAAGCGAAAGAGAAACCAGAGAGCAAAGCTGAATGCATTGCCTGGCTGTAAACACACACACACACACACACACACACACACATCAGACAGACTGGGATTCTGCAATATAAGAAGTAGTTCTGGATTAAGATTTAGGTCTTTGGTAACACTACTGAATTCAATTTAATTTTATTTTACCAGGAAGCCTAACTGGATTCGTATGGATTTTTTATTTTTTATTTTTTTACAAGAGAGACCTGGCCCGAAAAGTAGCCACACAAATTGAAGACGGTGTAGAAATACATACACAAATCCACAACTGAACCCTTTTTAAGCTCATTTACCTCTCATTCTTACAAGTCTCCTTCGTCACATTCTTTATAAGGCCCTGGAATTCGTCCGCGGGTGAAAATGGTTCTAGTGGAGGTTCGTTTGCACAGGTTTTCAAAACTACACTGTCATTTGTTTGCACTGGTGTGTGTGTGTGTGTGTGTGTGTGTATTTGCATATGCTCAGTGACTGTGTCCCTGGTGACCACATGACCTGGCTACTGTCCAGACTCTCATTGTGTCGGAGCTGCGTTTGCTCATTTCCACTCGTTCCTCTCGCTCCGCTGCTGCAGGCGGGGTTGGCATGCTCGGCCCCTTCCACGGAGCTCCCTGCCCGGCTCCAACAGCTCCGCTCACTGAAGGGATGCAGGGAAAATAAAAAGGGCAGATGCCCCCTTGGCACCAGGTCCCGTAGCTCTGGCCGTTCACGTCTCCAGCCGGGCCCCTGCAGAGAGCCGGTGTCTTTTATTTTGGTGCACCAGGGATGTGCCGTTTCGGAGGCGGGACTTCCCCTTTTGGGGTGAAGCAGGCCTGAAACACCGTGCACAGGAAACTGGCGGTTTGACAGTCAGGAAAGGGGTTCTGCCTGCGGAGTCGGCCTCACTTACAGCGGTTTCCCTCCTTTCAGTAACTGTTTCAGCGCAGGAACGCGAGCTTCAGAAACACTGTGATCTGCAAAAACAGGTTCATGTGCATTTTTGGCAAACAGGCGGTTCATGAATTGTGTTATTAAATATTAATTTGACATCTAAAGTTTGAGAATAGGGATTAGTCTGGTTATGATTGTATTGATACTGCTTATCAATACCTACACTTATCCACACTGTTACTGATCCTGTTCTACATAATTTGGTGCAAAAAATGTATTTTTTTGGAGAAATAAGGATGTAAACTGTTTAAATAATGAAGGAGTCCCTCTACTGATCCAATCCAGCATCCATCATACTAAATGTACTAAACCAGCACAAACACCAGTAGCAGCACCGTCTGAACAGGAGATTCTCCAGATTTCAGCACTGGCCAGTCAGGAACTGGGAAGGGTTTGGTACCGGTTCTGGATGCCCATCGTGGTGAACAACTAGAGCCGATCAGGAACCCACTCCATATTCACGTCATGTGCCACACTACCTTTCTCCCATCTCGAGTCTCTTTACTCAAATTAGGTTCAAAATATTGTGGGAATATTGATATTCCACCCATAGTCAGAATTCTGTTATACACAACCGCTTCAGAATGAAGCGTCCACACCATGTAGGTTTTATTCACATGTTTCATATGTGTCAATATTGATGCTTCATATTTTGTCAATGACTGTCACTCCATTGTGTATATATATATATATATATATATATATATATACACATATATACACACACAATGTTCTTACATCTATTTATATATCCACTCTGTACAGATATACATACAGATACTTAATGTGTACATACATACATATACTTATCAAAGTTTACATACACATTTTTTTCAGTACATACGTCCATATTTATATTTCTAGATTGTTTGTTTATTGTACTTTTTATACCTTACTGTTGGTATAGTTTTTATTCAGTTGCTCTTACCTTTGTTCTGTCCACTTTCTTTTCTCTTATCTTATCTTATATATGCTACTTATATGCTTATTTTTCCCCAGCAACTCAAAGGTGAATTAGTAGAAGACAGGATAAGATAAACCTTTATTAGTCCCACAGGCTGGACATTTTCGTTGTTACGGCAGAAAGTGGACAGAACGAAAGTAAGAGCAGCAAAAAAATAAATAAATAAATTTAAAAAAAAATTGGAATAAACCTACACACAACAGTTTAGTATAAAAGTAGACTACACAGATAGTACAAAAATATAAATATAGACATGTGTGTGGAATGTTTGTTTGTTTATTTGTTTATTTATTTATTTAGTGCATTGTAATTTTAACTGAAGCGGGTGCTTTTTAAATGGATGCTTTGTGACAAATTGGCTTTGTTGAACTGCCCTGCTCTGCTCGTTTCCCACCCCTGCATCTCCACAGCTCCCCAAATTTCATCCCCACCACATGGACAGCTGCCAATTTCTGCACCATTTATCATCCATCCCACCTTCACCACTGCTGGGGCTGTAGCCCTCGGCCATAACCACAAAGCACCATGTTGTCGGAGCGTGCTCTTTATTTTAAGAGCTCCATAGCTTGTCTCATCCCGGGCTGTGCCAGGTGGCATACTGTATGCCCGATATAGCCCTGGCTACGGATTCACCGGCACTGCTGTCTCCCCTCGGAGCGTCTGTGTGCCGTTCCGCTGCGAGACCCACCTGTTCTGCTCTGATCCACTTTGCCAGGGAGAAAAAAAGACAAACGAGGAGCTCTGCATCCTCCGCCGTGACCTCACGTCGAAATCAAAAGAGCAGCCGCGTGCCAGGAGATTTTTCCTATTTGACATTAACGTCCCACAGATGGGCCGTTCACGGGGGGAAAAAAAAATCTGAGGTACAAAAAAAAAAGGAAAGAGGTGCATTTAAGCTAAGCTATAAAAATGAAAAGTTCGGGTTAGTTCCCCTCCCATAAAACGAATTAAAGCCTCTTTTTATTGCGTATGGCCACAGAGCATATTTCAGTTCTGAACGGAAGCTGAATGTTTGGGGTTTTTTGGAGCAGCAGGCTGTGCCAGTAACCCCCTAACCCCTTAAGAAGCTCCCCAGACTTCATCCTGAGCACATGTCCTCTCTCTGGCTAAACAGTGCATCTCGTCCTCAAGGTTATGCAGGCTGTTTCTTTTTTTCTTTTCTTTTTTTTCTTTTTTGGAAGGGGGCACTCTGCAAGCATGTTCCACTCAACCATTAGGGCTCGTGGATGGCGCCGGAAAATGGGTCACACGCAGAGTCTCGCCGTCCTTGGGAATTTGTCCTGCCAGTTGAGCGTCTCGTCTTTGTTTTGCGCAGCCGTGTCAAGTCCCGTTTCTCGAGATACACGTTTACTAGCGGGAAGGTTCGCAAAAAGGCAGATTTCGGGAGCACTAGGTGAGGTGTTGGTGAGTTTCTTGCGGTGCTTTCTGCTCCAGTCACCATCTGGTGGAGCTGCGTTTGAAATGGGACGGAAAGGTAATTATGATGGGAAAGGTACGGGCGGCGCGGCGGTGGCGGTGCGTGGACTATAAAGTCTGTCTCCTCTGAAGGGGAGGCTGAGCCAGTGCGGAGCTATGTGGGTCGTCAGCTATTTTAATCTGCGATGTTGCCGGGAATACCTGAGGGAGCGGCCAGGCTCTGTCGGAATGGGGGCTGTCGGTGTGCAAGTGCCAGTGTGTGTCTGGGTGGGTGGGTTTGTGTGTGTGTGTGTGTGCGAGCTCAAGTGTGTGCACACAGGCATGTGAGTTGCGTGTAAAGTCTAGAAAGGTTTGTGTGTGTGTGTGTGTGTGAAGGAGAAAGAGAGAGAGAGATAGAGAGAGAGAGAGAGAGAGAGAGAGATAGAGAGAGATAGAGAGAGAGAGAGAGAG
>JBBIGA010000002.1:3035485-3048155 GCA_037576975.1 Alestes dentex | reverse complement strand
GAGGAGAGACTCTGAGTGTGTTGGGAGAAGGATGTTGAGGAGAGACTCTGAGTGTGTTGGGAGGAGGATGCTGAGGATGGAGCTGCAGGGAAGAGGAGTAAAGGAGATGAAAGTTTAGTAGGAGGTTTATGGATGAGGCAGTTGAGAGAGGAAGATCCAGAGGACAGAAGGAAATGGAGACGGTGGACTCCCTGTAGAGACCCCTAATCGGGAGCACCCCAAAGTAGAAGAGTAATTAGTCAGTAAAGTAATCTAATTGTCTTTGGTTTGTTATTTCTTGTTATTCGACAAAAATAAATAAATAAATAAATACTTCTTCTCAAATATTTATTTATTTATTTATTTCTCGTAAAGGGACTTTTACTCCACTCTTTATTTCACTGAAATAAAAAATACTCACCTCCACACAGAGTATCTATCTATCTACTGATTTATCTATTTATTTATATATGTATCTATCTGTCTATCTATTTATTTAGGAAAGGGGCTTTCAGTGACGTAAAAAAAATCTACTCATACTGTATTATTTGTGTTTATTTATGTGTTTTTGGTAAATGTACTTTCTCCTGCTGTGTTTCTCTGAGGTAAATTCTACTGTCCTAAACTCCCCTCAGAACGGGCTCAGAGTCAACCCTGCAGTCTTTGCCTGGTTTCATAGTTTACTTTAGTGCCGCTTGGTTTAAGTAAAGAGAGATCAACTAAAATAATAATAAAATAATAATAAAAGAAGACTTTAGGTTTTCTTACGTTTTCCTCCGTTAAAAGTTGAGCTCGCGCCTCCATCTCCCGCCCTCTCAACACTGCGTCGCCATAGTGACAGACCGAACCCCCGCCACGCCCTCCCCGACCACATCCACCAATCAGAGCCCGAGTTTAAAATAAAATCTTAATAAAGCCAGTTCGGTGCAGAAAAGTGAACTTTAACTGAGAACTAATATCTTCTAATCGAACTTAATCAAACTGAGCATTCATAAAGAACTAATACACTCTAATAATAATGACCATTTCTTTTTAGTAATACAGTAGTATGATTTTCTATTAAACCTTACTATTTAAATGATAAATAATAAACGTATTTAATGTAGAATAAACTAATAATATTAAAACGAATCAATTTAAACATTGACTAATATTCAGTAGTATTACTTTAACTGAACATTAATTTAGAAGCACCATTATCTAATAATAGTGAATGTTTCATATTTTTAACACATTAAAACGAAGAATATTAAACCAAACAACATTAAACATGAACTAATATCAACTTATAAAAGTAATGATGCTATATATTAACCAACGTTCACGAATATTACTAACAAACAGAAGACTGACTATTTCACATCAGTAATCCATTAACATTAATTTCACTAATATTAAACTGAACATTAAATGAGAACCAATAATATCTAATCTCACAACATTTCATACTGAGAAAATATTGGTGTTATATTATTAAGCCTAATAACATTAAACATGAGCTAATATTAGTAATAATAAACCTTGTGTGTGTGGTGTGAGTGTGTGTGTGTATCAAGCGAAATATAAATTAATATTCGCTAGTATTACTTTATATTAACGCGAACATTCATTACGAACTAACATCATCTAATACTATTGATGTTTCATTTCCGTGATAGAGTAATATCAATTTTAATTAAACCTAACAACATTAAACACGAATTAATATTTAAATATTAAATACTTATAATATTAAACCTGATCAAGGTAAATATAGACTAATATTCACCAGTATTACATTAACTGAACAATATTAGGACTAATATTAGGTCATAGAAATGTTCTCTACAGGAAAAAAAAAGAGTTTTTACAGCTGAATTTATAACCGTTTTATTTTTCCGCGTCTCGGGTGTTCGCTTACAGCGTATTTTGTTTCCAGTTTATTTTGTTTACAATTAATTCGGTTTATTTTGTTTAGAGTTAATTTAGTTTAGTTTATTTAATACACATTCAATATCGTATAATAATACAGTCCAGTTAAAATAATAATAAATAATACATTATAGCCCTCGCGAGATTCAAACGGTTGCTAAGAAACCGGGCGAACCGACGCCGGGCAAAATATTGAATACAGTTTTTATTAATTTAGTGATAATTCAACCTTTTAAAGCCTGATCTGCAGCATGCAGCCGCGCACGCAGCGCCGGGGCCGGTGGTGGAGGAGGCTCCGGGAGAGTGTGCGGGGCGGTGTGTGGAGGGGCCGCAGGGAGAGTGTGCAGGACGGGGAGGGGCTGCAGGGGGACCCCGTCGTGTTGAACACGTACCGCCTGGAGCCGCTGCGGCCGGTCCGAACACACGTCCTGCGGGAGAGACTGGAGCCCCTGCTGGGGAGAGTCTTCAGAGACCTGGACCCCCAGAACCAGACCTGCAGCACAGCAGCCTGCACAGCCGCCCAGGACCTCCTCACTCTCTGTACACAGCAGGACTTCACCAGGTACACACACACACACACACACACACACACACACACGCACACACACACACACTCCAGTTGGAGCTCTCGTTCTGTCTCTCTCTCTCTTCCACAGACAGGTCAACAGCTCCATTCTCCACAGAGAGCACCAGTGACTCATCTCCACTCTTCTGTATTCAGGATGAGATCACTGGCTCTTCCACTAAAGTGCTAAGACTTGCTCCGCACAGTCCCATCCACACTGTAGATTCCTGTAAAAAAAATAAAATAATAATAATGATGAGGTAATGCCTCTGACCGCTCCTGGTTTGCATTCTTCCTAGTAACCGTGCCGTCATCGCCGCGCGCATGACCTTGTGCCGCTCCGGGGAAGTGGCGAGGAAGGGAGCGAGGAGGAGTTTCGGAGAGAGTGCTACGGCACGGCCCCCCCCCCTCCGCCCCCTGCAGCGAGGACAGGTGTGATGGCAGCAGGGGCACCTGCCGCACCAGCCCCCTCCTGACGAGGAGCAAGGCGGCTTCAAAAAAGCTCGGCTCCCGGCCGGGTGTTATTTATACACTAAACAGGTCGGGCCGCCTCGCATGAGCACGCCCATGCTAGAGGGGCAAAAAAAATATGAATAAATAAATAAATAAATAAATAAACGAGTTCCACTTGGCCGGCCACGTAAACACCGCTCCCGCGGCCCACCTTCTCTGCGCACTCTTGGCAGAGGTCTGCTTTTCCGTGGCTTCCATTGTAGTCAGGAATTAATGGAGTGCAAAAGCATTCATCAAGTCCCAGTTAGGCTCCCTTTTATGTCACTGTAGCGGCCGTGTCAGACGCTGGTAATTGGGTTCAAAGTGCCATCGCTGTAAAAGGCTGCGTGGGAGTGAGTCAGAGTGAGGGCGGGGCCCTCGCCGTCTCAGGTGACCTCACTCTCAGCCTGGTCGCTCTAGTGTGTGTGAGCGTGTGTCTGTGTTCAGAGATTGGTGGGGGGGGGAGTGAGGTCATTCTTTCATCGAGGGTCTATGGGAGCGAGTTTGTGTGCGTGTGTTCATGCACGAGTGATAAGGACCGAGGAAGAGGGGATGGCGAAAGAAAACGAAACATAAGTTGCTGTGAAAAGTGAGGGTTGTTTCTGTCGCCCGTGTGTTTTTGCGGATCGGGCAGGCTGTGAAAGCGCCATTGTCAGACTTCACCCACGCTTTGGGCAGTGGTGTTGTTGTTGCTGTGCATTGCTTTTAAGAGCAAGGAGATTTTATGCCTTAGAGAACCACGTTGTTTCCATGATATTCCTCCTCCCGCCGCACTCACCCTCCCTCCCTCTCGGTGCCGGCCGTCTGAGTGGCAGGGCATTGTGTCTGACGCTGGAGAGATGAGATGGGCTGATACCATGCGAGGAAAGGACAGCATGGACAGATTGAGACGTCACAACAAAGCTGAGGCCCTCAGTTCAGCGTCGCAAGCACGTAGCAGGAGCGGGATCAGATCAGGGGAGGCATTTTTTAGACATCCATCTCCTGTGAGATATCCCCGTGTTTTGTTTCTTTTAAGATGGTTTTAAGGCTTTGTGAGGAATGCACTGTGAGATCTCCCCTCTGATTTTTGTGTCTTATGCTCGGTCAGCGAGGTGTAATGCTTTAGAAAACAAGATTGGACTGCTCCCTCACCGCTAACGGTCTAAATTCTAGCAGTGCTTGCTTTCTGTGAAATTACCTTTTACTTGTCAAAACACAATTACGCACTCCACGTCCGACTATTTATGACAGACAATGGTCCCATCACTCTTTCTAATAAATCACCTAATCATCTAACAGCAAGCGATTGGCTGCTTTTTTTGGTAAACGGTCTCTGCGCCAGGCTTTCGAGGGCTTAATTTATCCCAAAGTGCCAGTGTTTACCCATTCTTTGACGTAAGTGCAGGGGGGAGTGGGGTAGAGCCCAGGAAAGAGCAAAGGAGTTTGTTGTCCCATAAAATACGGCCTGAGCTTGCTCTGTGTAATTACCACTCTGCAAGATAATTATAAAGAGGACAGAGTCGGGGATGAAAAAGCCATTTACATGTTCTTAAGTGAACGACAGCAATTAACTGGGTTGCCTAACCTGGTGCGGAGAAGTTGGGCCGGGCCGGTATTGCATGCGGTTATCACGCGGAGCAGAACCCGACGGCCCTCTCCTATCTCTCGGAGGTGAGCCCTTGAAAGGAGTTGTTTAATTTTTTTAAGCGGCTTTGCAAAATCGGCGTTCTCCATTTTGTTTTGGAGCCTTCCGTGCGTGAAAAATCCCTGTGGCACAAAGGCTTTGGCGGCGGTGCTGCTGGATTGGATGAGGGCCCGAACATGGGAAGGATGGAGGGGGGCTTGAATTCCTGTTATCTTAACTGCCTTTGTCTATCGTTGCTGGCTTATCCGGAGTCTCGAATGGGGGTTGGACGTGGTGACGTAGCCATCTATGCCCCATCTACCGCCTCCCCCCACCTTGGGTAGTCTGATCACCCCGGTCCACAGTGACCCCAGCCCGGAATGTGCCAGGCAAGTCCTTTTGTGTGCCATGCGTCTTATCAGTAAGGTTGCAAGCCGAGCGTGGAGGCCAAGTATGTGTTGCATAACCTGTTTTCTGAGCTCCAAGTCGAGGCACAGACATGGTATCTGCAGTCAGGCACGGACGCCTGCATCCTACCTGTGCAATTTCCTGTCCCATTTCCTGCTGTCCAGCCCATACTGAGTCACCGAGTTTGGTCAGATGGGACAGGAAACAAGCTCACATGTATGGAATGTGTTTCCTCACTGCTAGGGCCTCCTTGTCACTGCTGTCACACTCTCAGCTGGTCACATCCTGTGGGTTGGGCACAAAGGATCACCCTGAGTTATATTTAGTTGTGGGCAAGCGTGATTGCATCAGTTTTATAGGACTACACACACTGGTCAGGGTGAAATCATCCCAAGGAAATGCCTTTACAGAGAAAGACTTTACTGTTCTCTTTATTACACTGAGCTGCACAGAATTGTCAAACAAGAGCAGGCTTTCTAAGAAGCGTGTCTCAGTGGCTGTTGAGCAAGACTCATCCCTTCAGCTCTCCCCTGCCGCTTCATTGTTGAATGTGCAGTCTCCATGCTTTTATGACTAATAGGAAGATGAGGTAACGGGGTTTCTGCAAGGGCAGGATAGGACGGGCAAAAATGGACAAGCACAGTGACCTGAGCTGACGGGACACATTACTCTGACATAACTCAGATAGTAACTCTACCACCTCACCCTCATCCTTCGGTAATTTTAGCCTCTCTCTGTGCGGCTTCCCGCTCGTAATGCAGAAGTGCCGAGGTGTGCTTTGGACAAAAGCCCAGAAACCACTGAAAGAGGTAAAGGGAGAGAATTCGGACCTGCTGTCTTCAGCATAAGGGTTTGCATAAACGGATGGAAAGACACAGACAGATTTGGTTCAACAATGTTTACTCTAGGAAAGGAAGGGCTTGCAAACTCTTCTTTGGCATAGCTGCCCACAGAGGGGATTGTAACCCAGGGGTTTCAATAAATGGCCTTGCATAGCCATTTATTTGTTAGGATCATTTGAAATATCCTTGGACTACGACAGCCTCGACATGCAACGTTTCGAGTTTACGACGCCCACCCATGACTAGTTTGGTGGCGTGCGGCGGAAGTATACGCAGAATACGCAGCAGCGCTCCGCTTGAGTGAGGGAGTTGACGTCCCCCAGTACGCTTACCTACACCATTCTGGACTGTTAAAAGCGCAAGTGTTTTTACACTCATTTTTGGTCACTTTTTCTGTTACTTCAGTACAGTGACATTCATGTCCTTTTCCTTTCTCTGTGGCTTAGCTGTGTTTTTATGTTCTCAGTTATGATTTCACAGCAGGATCGGTAAGTGACTGAGGCTTGGCTGAGTTTCGACCAACACCAAAGTTCGGGTTACATCACTGTCGAAGGAACGGATCTGTGTCAGAGCTCGAGGATCCCTGTAACTGATTTGGACTTTTTAATACATACTTGCCATGTGACTTGTAGTCAAAACAGCCGTGGACTTTAACTCCGTCTAGTAACGAATGCCGAGATTTCTCTCAGGAGAGCAGACCACTCCCTCAAAGAACTTGATAGTCAGATCTCTCGCCTGTACCCCAGTGTATGTAACCGGAGCCCTCCGCACAAGGCCCAGAGGACCATGCATCTTCTGAGACAAAAAGCCCCACTGTCAGCCCCCCGCCTCCAGCTCTCTTTGTTGCCCATCTCCCTTTGTCTCCTCACACTCTCCCCTCTTGTTCCCTTTTGTCTTCCGGTGTTGTATCCCCCGCCCGAGCGCCAATCTCTTGGCATTGTGTAATGAAGATTAGCCTGTAGTGTTGCACAATAGGACCCCCCCAAAACACACACACACACACACACACACACACACACACACACACACACACACTCACACCAGTATCCCTCGCTTAGTCTCCCCAATCTTATAACAAGCTGTTAACCCCATTTAAAAGTGTCCCCTTTCAATCGGCTTGTGACGGGGAATAATCCTGCTTGAGCGATTTAATGTAAATCGGTGTATCCTGATTAGATTACCCCAGTGCCGGCAGCCGGCAGCCATTAACCGACCCGTACACAGATAAACAGCGGCTCGTTCCCCAAATCCAGTTAAAGGAAGACAGGGATCCCTTCTCCAGGGCTCAGCCTGCCTCTCCCCGGCCTGCTGTCTCACCGCCTTTGTTGGTGGGATTACCCCACATTTGGCACGTCTTTTGCTGTCGACCAAACCTCGTCCTTCTCTTTGCCTATTGCATCCAGCTCCACTTGCTATGCATACAGAGCCGGCACATTTGCATTTTTAAACACCCTCTTTACAGTCATTATTCCAACTGTTTCACTTAACTTGTTCATTGCTTGCATTTACGAGTCACTACAGTAATTCCTTGCTAGCTAAAAGGGTAAAAATAAATAAATAAATAAATAAAGCAAAAGCCAGTTATAAGAATGGCTCCTCAGAAAAATTCGAATGTCTAAGCTGGTGCACACGTCTGAATGACATTTATTTATCTCTTAAACCCTCCACTGTTCCACTGCAGCGCCTCTGAGGCAGCAGGGCACACAGGGTAATCTCTGTGCCCTTTCCCAAAAACAAGTTCATCTGTCCTGTCGCCCCTCCCAAAGTCAAGACCGCTTGACTGAATTTAGGGTGGTGGTTAATGGGACCTGTGTTGGTTCGGGACTTGATCAAGGGGGTGTTGTCCCTTCTACAAACATTTGCTGATAAAGAAACCGAGTCGGGGAGGGGGCGTCGTTCCCTTTTCTTCCCTCACAGTCTTTTTGTCCCTTCTGTGACCTCTATCGTACACATTTGGCATCATTCTGAGAGCGAACCCAGTGTTGGTCTTCGTATAAATAGCACTCAGTGGCCACACACTAGTGCACCCAAAGGCTGATTGGCACACGGTCCGCCCCCTCCTCCTTTAAATGGATGTATTCATTAGCTGCAGCTGCACAATGTCAAGCTTAAAGTCTCCTTGTGTATCTGGATACAGATGGTGAGTTTGGCAGACGCAGCTCTCCTGTGGCGGTGCCAGATAAAGAAGTGTCCCCAACACTACCTACTATCTCCTGACTACAGTTAAGATGCAATAAGTTATAATAGTGATCAGGGGTGCCAGCTCTGTCTAGGTGGGGTTTAGGACACCGTCCCATCCACCAAGACACGCTGGATCTACAGAGTAATGCAGTGTTAACATGGCCCGATGCACTTTAACTTCCCACTTGCACATTGTACAAATGTAAATCTGTCAGATTGCTGCTACATTGATAACTTAAAAAAAAAACCCTCAAATTTAGCTTACGTATTTTACCTCTAACTTTTTATGTTTTTTATATGTGTTTTTAGAAATTTTCAGATTTGTGTTTGTAAATTTAAAATAGTATTAACATTTATGCTTATTTCTACTTATACTTATTTTTTATTTTTGTTTGTGTTTTGGACATTCTCAGATATCTGTTAGATTTAAAATTGTACTTATTTCGATAATGTTGCACAGTCATAAAAAAGAGCAGGTCAGGATACATTTCACTGCGTGTTGTACTTGTATAACTATGCATTTGACAAATAAAGAATCTTGAATCTTGAGTAATGCAAATTGCTTTTCAGAATCTAACTCAGGTCGTTAGTTCTTCTGCCACAAGCCTGTAAAGAGGCTGCTGCTCTACTGACCACCTACTGACTATTGACTCTACACTGTGAAAAGAAGGTTGTTTCAGAGCATCGCTGTTGAATAAATGTGCCCAGGTCTATATTATGCATGAAATTTAATATAATCAATAGTATTATTTCTTTCCAAGCTTGTTTCTGGTCCTTAAATGAGGAGCTAAAGAGACTTCTTGGTCTTTGCTAGCGTGACCATCCATATTGGCAGTAATCCCTACCACCAAGGGTGTCCGGTCCAGATAACACTCGCTAATTACCATGCGCGGTCAGCATCGCTCTTTATTCCTCAGTTCGTGTACGTCTGCCAAACATATGTAGAGAAATGGGTCATGTGTCTACAGAGAAATAAGCCTTAATGAAGCCCTTCTAGACTCGTTTCTGAAGAGTGGACGATTACTCTGGCCGGGGCGTCGGGCTGAAGCGAGGTGTTTACCTCTGCTAAGGTGGCAATCTCCAGCCAGCCCCTAAGAGAATTCATGTCACATTAAACTTGCTTCTGTTATGTCATGAAACTGAGTGGGGGCCCAAATGTTCCACCAAGGGCTGTCAGCATGGATCAACTCACGCACAACTTCTGCACCGCCGTCTAATGAATGTTTTCCCATTTCCTCACTTCCGTTCGGGGCAAAAAAAGGTCCTGACAAAGGATGTTTTTGAAAGAAATTACTCTTTCGCCGCAGATTGCTTGATGGCGCCCATCCATAATCTCGAGGGAAGCGTAACTCGACACTCTCTGTTATGTAACTGGATGAAATAGCCATTTGCTGCCTTGCGTATTTCAGGCAGAAGTGAGAATCAAGGCCCGCAGTTCTAGTGCTCGCTTGGTAGTGGAGACAGAAAGGACGCTGTTGTTAGTGCTAATAGGCGGGGGGTCCTGAGGTGTGTTCACATTTTCTAACATCAAACAGTATGGCTGCACAATATTGACAACAAAAAAATGGGTTGTTTTTTTTTTATATCTTTTAATATTTTAAAGGGCCCATATCATCACTTGTTTTCTGGAATTACAAAGACTTAAAAAGTGTGTAAACGTAGATAAAGTTTCAAAATGTACATTTACTTCCCCTATCTATACAGTCTGTATATGAAAACTGAGCAGCAAAAAACAGCCCATTTTCAACTCATAGTTTTTGTGTTTACAAATATCTCCTTATTTGGAATACAGCAGTTCAGCCCCACCCATTCATGCTGAAGTTCTATGGAGTGTTTCAGCCCCCTTTTAAGTGAGCTACAGGACAGGGAAGCCTATCAGAAAATGTGTCTGTTTGTGTCTGAAATGCACAGTAAAAAAACCAGCCTGTTTAATTCTAAGGGGTTGGACACTGATCATGTAAGAATGAGTTATGAATTGGATGGGCCTTTTAAAAAAAAACCTCAACCAATCACAGTCCTTAATGGTTAAAGATGGTTGGATTACATGATTAAAAACATGGTTAAAAATATTCATGAGAACACCCGGTAACTCACCTGGAGCTGTGATTGGCTGCCTAGCACTGAATGATTAGAAGCTCATTTCCATACGGCAGCCTTCTGTGATATTAGTATCCGAGACTAACATCGCCCTAGCGGTTATTAGACGATACATTGTGCAGCACTAGTAAAACAGCTTGTTTTGCCCACAAAGCAGTGCGGTTTTAGTGAGTCCGCCACAAAATCGCTCTGTGGAAAAACAGCGTATTTGTTTCAGAATGACTGCCCAACGTGTCCTATTGTTTCTTCTTTTACTAAATGCAGTACTTGTGGCAAACGGGGGAAAAAAAACAGTCCATTTTGGTTTTGTGAATGTTCATGAAGAGCAGGTCCGATGCACTTCTCCGATCTTTCCGAAGAATTTGAAGCCCGACATTGCGGCTGCCATGGAAACAGCTGCAGGCGCTGTTATGCTTGTCTCTGGCCGAGGTTGTCTGTTTCCTCTCGTCTCCCGGAGGAGCTGTCCTGCTCTCGCCAGCCAGAGACGCAGGGAGGAAGCGGAAGAGAGCGCGAGGGCCCGGGCCGCCGCGCCGCCAGAGAGGCCGGCTTTAGGCGGCAGAAGCGGACGGATAGGAAACGGAGGGCACGACGACATAATGAATTTGTCGTAAGCCAGAAAATCGCGTTACGCAATGAACGTGCAATTAGCTTCGCAGCGAAGGGTAAATATTGATACGCAGTAATGAGTGTGTCGAGTTTACAATAAGCTCAGACCCAAAGCCTGGCTTAGCCTTTCACGGAGCGCATTTAGGAGGATCGTGGGGAGGAACTTTCACACGCTCCCAGCCGTTCACAGTCCCGTGGAGAACAGCTGGAGCAGCTGGAATCAGCCCCTCCACCGGAACCCACTGTGGGTTACGCAAAGGAACATCAGGGTAATGGCAGCAGACACTAGCTCTGCATTAAAATATCCGGGATTATGCTCAAGGTAGAAAGACCTGATGGCACATGACGCATGCAAATCTGGCCTAAACCAGCGCTGCCTGTGCAAACACCCCGCTTCCTCACCTGACGAGAAGGTCAGCTGAACTTTCCTGTAGGCGTAAGAGGATAGGAAGTTTTTTTTGTTTCTGAAAATGTTACTTTTAGCCGAAAGAAATCCATCCCTAAGAAGAAAAAAAAAAAGCGAGAGCTCTTTGGTGTTGCGCCAGTGATTCAATTACTCTAAGTACATATTTGACCAAGGTCAAGCTGGGTACACAGGTCCGCTTGACATTACAGCTTAAACTGCAGCCAGCGTCTTCGTATTAAGTGTGTTAGTCGTTGCATAACAGACGACTCGGATGCTCTCGCTCTGAGGTTTGGCAGCGAGACTTAGAACCAGTTGAGAACATGAGACCTGCCGCACTAATGCGTGGCATGTAAGGATCCTCTGTTTTCTGCCGGGCCGGAGGGTCGCAGTTGCGCGGTCTTGCCGCAGACGTTCTGGCCACAGATTTTATACATCAGTTCCCAGGCCATGAAGTTCCCAGCGTGTGTCTCCAAATACCGTTGTGAATTCAGTAGTGAACATTTCAAGGTCGTTTTCTTTAGCAACTTAAGCCCCCCTGAAATTCAGCTCTCGGCTGCCTGGCTCACGAGCCGTAGGAGCTGCTTTTGCGGAGAGACACAAGGGATTTAACTAGTAACCAGGCAACCGCAACAATAATGAAACACGTATGTAAATGCAGGACCGGAGCGGCGTACAGTCGGCCTGTTTCTCTCCCCTTAGGAGAAATCAGGTGCAGGGTTTCGGGGTTTCTGCCAGCGGAGAGATGCCCCGAAAAACCTGGCGCCGAGGCACGGGGCAGGGACGGCCTGAGGGCTGTCTGCAGTCGCCCATCAGTCACCGAGTGTGTCTGGGCCGGCCAACTCGCTAATAGGGATCTGTCTTCTGTGAGCAATCGGCCTTTTATTTCTCCTCTCCGCAGTCTCAGCGCCGTAAACTCCCTGCTCCGCGCCCGGGGTTTGTGCATTAACCCATTCATGCACACTCTCTTCCCACGAGATCGTGGTGGTGGAGTGAAGGCTGTCCTCTTTCCCCGACGGTCGGTGTTCGCCTTCTTGCCCGACTGCTGATTCCACATATTCTGGCTGCTTTTGAAAGGAAGAGATCTGTGTCAGGAAGTCATTTGCATGCCGCCCTGCGCGGTCTAATGAGGCAGGGTGCTTATCAGACTTAAACTGTGCAATTTTACAAATTTATACCAACATGAGCTCTGCAGCTTGTCTGCTGGAAGGGTCTTGAGCTGCTTGCTTCCTCTTTGGGTCAATGCTTCACAAAGAAGCGCATCGTTTTCCTTTCTCCGCTGTGGACGAATGCCACGCGTCAAGAGGGCAAGACCCGAGACTTGACTAAAAGACCCTGCGAGTTAGTGTGTGTGTGTGTGTGTGTGTGTGTGGGTGTGTAGCATCCTTGCCTCGGTGGCCAAGGGCCAAAGGAAATGGGATTAAATTATCTGGCCAAATTAAAAGTGTATATCTGTCCTGTCCCTGCTAACAGCTGTTTGCATTTTCCTTCTGCGTGGATTTCCACCGTTCATTTGTTTTATAACCCATGCTGAGCATGTGGAGGTTAGAGTGCGGAAAAAAGGGGCTGCCAATTACATA
>JBBIGA010000002.1:3000494-3013314 GCA_037576975.1 Alestes dentex | reverse complement strand
ATCAACATCCATATAAACACTCAGAGACACGTGGAGCTTCACTGGGGGGACAGAGAATAAAACGGCTGGATTTGTGTTTGGAGACGTCTGGTTCAATTCACCTCCACTGGAGAGAAATCAGTCTCTACAATCAACCACTTCACACCAAACACTCTCTGAATGACTTTGTTCACAGGTGGAATTTCCCTGTAAGTGTTGAAGTGTATAGAAACGACTGCCTGTGTGTTTCTGTGCTGTATCATTGGTGCAGTCACGGGTCTGGGCGGGCCAGGGTCGTCCGAACCTGAAATTCTGAAAAATGTATAGAACTGCCCTTTAATTCCACCCGCCTCCCATTATGCCTGCATGCATTCTGCAAAAGCACTGTAGGATTTAACACCGCGGCTCGCCGCTAATTAATAATGGATACAGCCACGGGGCAAACTGAAATTTTAATTCTTCATTTTTCTCCCACACTCCTCTTCTTTTATTCCAGCCTTCATTCCTGTTGTGATTCATGGCGGCGCGGCCGTCCTCGTGGCCCGACGAACGTGAAGCAGATACGTCTGTTATTTACCGCTCACACCCGCCGCAGTTCCTGCAGGGGGGGAGGGGGAGAATCGATTATGATAAAAAGCCCCCCCCCACCCCCTGACCCGTCCACATCCAAACACCATGACTCGTGTTACACAGCTGATGCGGGCACATGGTTTCACCTTGAGATAAATCGCAAGAAAGCCTGAATTTGCTGATATTCTTCTTTTTTTTTTTATGGGTTTCTTCAGAACAGTCGCAGCCTGTCGCTGGCGATGAGGCTGTCATTGACAATCGAATGCTTAAATATTCATTTTTTTTTCTCCTCCTGAACACCAAATGTTGTTTCTTTCTGTTCTGACAAAGCCTGAAAGACTCCATCTGCAGAGCCTGCACTGACTGTCATATGGTGCCCCATCCCTCTCCCAAACCCCAGCCTGATCCATCAAACGCTCCTCACTGTCTCATGCTCTCTCTCTCTCTCTCTCTCTCTCTCTCTCTGCAGGTGTTTCTCCAGGTCTGACCATTTGGCTCTGCACATGAAGAGGCACATCTGAGGGAGAGGAGGAGAATGAGAACGAGGGAGAGGGAGAGAGGGAGAGCGAAAGAGCGAACGAGAAGAGGCTGGTCATCCAGAGAAGAAGACCCCTGTGGAGAAAAAGAAAAAAAAAAACTAGAAGAAAGAAAAGCTGGAGCTTCCTGAGAGGGAAAAGGGAGGAGGGGGAGCGCGAGGCGATTCCGAGGGCAGCGCTCGCCGGACTCCGCAGAAATCCATGCCATTCTCTCATTTTTTTAAATCCGTTTGATTAGCCCGAGATCTCGGGAGACACTGCCAAACTATTGCTGTCGTCTGGTTTCTTTCTTCTCCTCACTATTGCTCTTCTTTGTACAGACAAATCAAAAAACTCCGCCGCTATGGAAGCCAGACCACCTGCCAAACGCCACATCGTGTACAATAAAAAAAAAAAAAACCCCACGCACATCACCTTTGACCACCGACAAAACAATAAAACAATTAAAAAAACAATCGAAAATAAACAAGACTTTTTTCTGTAGAAATGTAAATCCCGGACTCGTTGCCTTTTGGAAAGTTCTCTTCCCTCTCCTTGCGGCGAGGATCCGTCACGGCGACGCCTCGGTGCCACGGGCGGCGCGCTCGCCAGCTTTGGGAGACCACGTTGCCAAAAGAGACTTCCTGGACGATGACCGGCAGAGCCGGTGGGTCAGAAAAAAAAAAACAACAAACAAAAAGAAAGAAAGAAAGAACAGCGAGGCCCAGGCTGGCCTCCCTCGCTCTCCGGCTTCGGGGCACGCCTCCCTCTCTCATTTTTCGGCGCCTGTCACCTGGCGGGCGACGGAAACAAATGCGCAGCGACACTTTCTTGCCTTTGTTTTTTTTTTTGGTTTTGTTTTTGTAAAAGACAGTGTTACAAAAAACAATAACAACAAAAAGATTGTTTCTGAACTGAAAACGTCTTACAAAAAGGGACGACTCTGCGTACACGAGCATGAATGTGCACACGGGCACGGGGAGCCGGCGGGCGGCGCTCCTCTGTACGCACCGCAAGGTTCAATTCAGCGGCACCTATCGAGCCCTGACAGGGGCTGGAAGAAACAGACAAAGACCGAAAGGACCTGGGCTCCACTGGCTCGCGACGAAAACGGGCCCGCGGGTCTCTGTTCCGGAAGTAGGGGCTTTATCGACACTGGAAATGTCTCCAGCCGCCGGGGCAGGAGGAGAAGGAGGAGGGTGGAAGGCAGGCAGGACGTTCTGACTCTTGGACTGGAGACGCCTGCTGGCATCAGAAACCACCCCCCACCCCACCCCCAAAAAGGAATAAAAAAATAAAAAATAAAAAAAAGACCACAGTGGCATCAGGCCAGACGAACTTTGCCTGTTTCATATCCATTGTCTGCACTGACTTTTTCCAATGTTCTCTCTGTGCTTTTTTTCCATACAGACAAAAAAAAACTCTTAAAAAAACCTAAAATGTCAAAAATACCACAAGGAAACAAAAAAAAAACAGAAAACAATAAAAATATAAACAAACAAATCTCTCTCACATAGATGCGCGCACGCACAGGACGGTTTCTTAGCTCACGGCTCTTTTTTCTGACGAAAAAAAGGCAAAAAAAAAAGTCATGGGAAAAATAATTACAGAGTTAATGAACAGAGTTCGAAACAAAACACTGCATGGCAGCCTCTCTCAAACACACACACACATACAGACACACACACTTTATGCGCACGCAGATTGCTTCTCGGCGTGATTTGTTCTACTCCGATATCTCCGCAGTAGGGGGGAGTTTGGAGCGTTTATTTGCGCCCGAAGTCGAGCTTTGATGCGGGAACGCGAGAGCTAAGGAGGCCCAGACTTAGCTCCAGCTTAACGATCGGCCTCAAGTCTGCGCGCTCCTTCCCAAGCCTGCCTAGTGACCCCAGTGAACCTTCCTCCCCTTTAGGTCGAGGGAGATCCAAAGCCATCGAAACAGAAACGGACCCAATATGGACATCAGGGGAACCTCGCAAATACGATCAATACCAAAAACCTTCGAAAGGCCAGGCGTCGCTTTCCGTACGAAGCCTGCTGGGGGCAGCTCCCCCAACACACACACTTGCGCGTGCATTCAAACAAACACACTTTTCGATCACAAGGACATAACAATCTGCTCTCTAGGCGAACCTGGAATTTTTTAGCCACTCGGTTTTGGATTTGTACGCTCAAGACCTGTTTGTGTTGGGTTTTTTCCGTTTGTTTTTCTTTGGCTTCTTGTTTCCGTTCTCCACTGAGATGCAAAGGATGCCAAAATCGAAGTGGATCGACCCCTCCCACACCCTACGTACAATCAACTTTCGGGGTTACTGTGTGGCACTTTCCGCTAGAGGCGGCACGCGTTCGTGATGATTGTACTTCTTGTCGATGCAGGGCACATTCCATGAGGAATACCGCTATAGTGTCATATTAGCATTGTGAATAACACTACACGCCCCATTTAAGGAGTTGTGGGACACCAGGGTCTTTTTTTTTTTTTTACCGGTTCCGTACAGCAAGATCGAATTCGGAACATTTAACATTTGAGGATCACCCCCACGAGGGTCAGGAAAGGTCTTCGACTGATTTCAGCGATACCTCCCCTTTTGAACCTCGGCCGTGTTGAATCTAGTCTCCCACAACTCTTAGGGTACCTAGGCTTCGTGAAGGTTCCTCCAGTTCCAGAGAAAGCAACCACTAGAAAACAGTGTCATGGTCAAAGGAACGTCAGAGGAGCATACAGCCTCTAGCATCGTCCGTTCGGAAATGTACATTGCCACTGTAAATGCAAGACTAAATGCGAAGAGCTTATTTTTTTGCCAAGAAAAAAATAGTTATAACGTTCCGAGACGTACCAAATGAATAGGACGTAGGCCAATCCAACAGGATCGCAGAGTTTCGCCCTTTCCCCCCCACCACCCCGTCCCCACCTGCTCTCTCCGCACCACAGCAGTGACTGATGCACAATCATCTGCAGGAACATCCAACACACTCAAACACTTTCGCCCAAAGATTTGCAAGAAAACTGCTGAGTGTTTGACGAAAAATGTTTTAAAAAAATGACAGAGAGAAAGGGGCTATTTTGTTCATTCTTGCTTTGTTGACCACTTAAAGAGTGCTATGCCCTCCCCCCAAGGCAGACCCAACCCGATCCCATTCCCGAGCATCAGTGTGTGACCATTGCCATGGTCGTTGGGTATGTGTGCTTGTAATATAGTCATGCCGGTTTGCTCGCCAGGCCGAGGGTGATTTTCCTTTTATTCTTTTCAGAGTAGCGGTGCAGCAGCAGCAGCGAAGTAGTCGCACTGGTTTTAGTACATTGCATATATTACCGTGGAGTTTAATCTTTCTGAAGTACGTGGAGGGGAACGAGAGTCTTCGGAAGGTCACGGTTGCCTGTTGAGGCGGAAAAGCTTGACCACATCAAATCACAGAATCACTTCCCCAGTCAATTTCCATTTATTTGGACGATTTCAGGCACGTTCAACAGGCCAACTGAAGCCCTGGGAGTCTGTAAAAGAACAAAAGGTGTTGTTTTATTTATTTTATTTATCCTGTCAAATCAGGGCACCATCCGTTCAAGTCACTTTATTTTGAAACGACCCCCCGGTCGGCCTTCGTCAAGCTTTTTCGGGCATCGGGGTGAGAACTGTTTTTCCGAAATGGGCGACCGGCCTTGGATGACTCTGGCTCCTCCCACTCACAGACTGTAGGTGTTCCGTTTGTTAGTTTGAGCAGAACTTTAAACAGAAGCATTTCAATACATACCATACGCACTTCGTGTGTACTGCTACAGTAGCTTAGTCTGTCAATCCGCACCACTGTCGATCGTACACTTGTCATGACTGCTGTCCAAGGTGCACCAATCGCAGGACCACATGAGCGACTCTTTTGGCTACAAGGAATTGTCTTTTTTACTGGAGGTCTGGAAAATTTGAGTGAAATCCTGCCGAGATCACTGGGATTAGGACCCTCGTTTTACGTCAGATTGGCCAGCCCTAATCGGACAAAATTAAGAGGGTCAGTGGTCATGTCAGCATGGACAATCCTACAGTGTCAGATCAACTCCTGGAAAGGTTCTCTTGGCTGTCGTGGCAAAACTTCATCTATGGAATGAAAAAATACATGGACTTCATTCCAGGTCGTTTTGGATAATTTCTATTGGTCCGATTGCTGTGAAAAACTCATGCAGTGTAAAAGGCAGCTTTTTGAATTGTATGAAGAAGTAGTAGAGGGTTACGAGGTTTTGACATGGCAGTGCCAACTCATGAGCCCAGGTGTCCCAGGATGGCATGCAATGGGTTGTATAGGAGTATGTCATTAAAAAGGGAACTTACCTGATTTTTGTTCATTTCTACATGGTTGACATGCTAACAAAGTGGGTTTGGCGTGATATTGTTCATTGTAGAGCAACTTACAGACTCAGATTTCTTGACAGTGATGGTGAATGGAACCAGATGTCTCCAACTACAAACTTGGCCAATATATTTACTTATTGGACCCCAATGAGGCTCCATGTGTAGATGATGGTAAAATGTTGGCAAATCTGAACAAATTTTGGGGACTATTTTGTCTCACCACACCCTGCATACGTCCCTCCACCATTAATGTATTGATGTATTTCTGGCAAAGATTTTTCTCTCTAAACGGTTGTAGAATGTCTCAGGACTCAGGCAGTGTTTCATGTCAGGAGGCTTTTAGAGACTTCTTCGGACATCTGGTTCCATTCACGACCGTTGTAAAAAAAATGTCCAACCCTGTTCCAATTGCTCCAACCCCCTCTAATGCTGATTTCACTGCATATATCATAAAATAACAGTTCTCCTCACGACTCTTATTGGCTCCCGCCACGATTAGCATCATTCCGCTCATGTCCTGCGATTATGGAGTGCATCTTGGAGTCAGTCTCTGTCTGCTGTGCTTGTCCAAACTCGATGTTTCAGTATATACAGGATTCACCACACGTTTCCTTTCCTTTCGCTATGTCTCTCACCCCCCCACATCCTGTCTCTCTCCCTCTCCCCTCTCGTCTGTCTCACCCTGCATCAGCAGGACCGCCGCCAGCTGCTCCCAGATCAGCTCCTAGAGACCCTTCAGTTACAGTGCCATCGCTTTCGCAGAGAGCATGCCGTGTGTGTGACCTTTCACTTGTGAATGTCCCGGGCAGTCCACTAACCAGGGAGCAACTTAACCCAACGCCAGACCTCAGCTGACACGCTTCCCTCCTCCGACGGGTGCTTTCCTCTTCGGCCACGTTCCTCCGCCGGCCCACCCGCAGGGCTCGGCCGCCGACGGCTTAGCGCAGGTTGAGTTGGAAAACGAAAGGGAGTTCAGTATACACCATCCTTCGTTCACGGTGGTGGGACGAAAACTGTACAAAAAATAACAACAAAAAAATCACACCATTTGTACAAGACGTAGTTTCTAGCTAGAGCAGGGCCCCCTATTCCTCTATCTCCACCAACATCTTCATCATCACCATCATCATCATCATCCTCACCCCACCTATACACACTACTACCACCCCTCACCTCCCGCTACCTTCACGCTCACTTCCTCACTTTTTCTTTTCTTTTTTTTTATTATTTGTTTGTTATTTTGTTCGGTTCCTTCGTTTCTCCGTTCTTCTCCTTTTTGATTTGCTGTATAAAGTGTTTAAAATATTATTATTTGTATGATATAATGTTAGTATGGTAATGTTCTTTATTAAGGAAGAAGATAAAATTTATTTTTGTTACTGGTCTGTTTCATAATTCTTTTTTAAATTGGTATTGTAAGATATCTATGCAAGAACTGTTCAGTGGAGCATTTTTATTTAAGAATGTAATATGTGTAATAAATGGTAGAATCTGAACATCACGGTGTAACGTCTTTTTCAAAACGGGGAGGAATGGGCTGGGGGGGGGGGGGCTGGCAGGACAAGAAGCTCTTTTCTGATGTAGCTACCAGACTTCCAGAATTATCAGTCTTTTCATTCTTCTCCCAGCAAAGAGGAAGACGGGGCAACAATGGCTCTCTTTATAGCTCCTATTAACGACTCCTTTTGTGCCCAACAGTTATTCTAAAGAGTGTGGAGCCACTGTTAGGAGTGCACTGTTACTCCTGTATCTCTGCTGCTGCCTTTTTTTGCCATTTATGACAAATTAGAGACTCATCCCCCACCACCATCACCCCCCATGAAAAGCGACTCCTTCAGGGACGACTCCGTGTCCTTTAATTAGAGCCATAACCAGTTCACCAGCGACTAAGCCGCCATTTACAAGGCCCATGCCCATGACTTACAGATTAAAAGGCGTAATCGAATAACTAATGGCTAATTAGAGACTAATTATGAGGAAGAAACGGGCGATTCTACAGCGCTCCGGTCCCGTTAATGTCTTCCAGTGAGCGTTTTTGTTTTTTTTTCCTCCTCAGTCATCGTTGCTTATGGTCGTAATTGAAATTTGCAGTGTCACTTGTCAGGCTCCGACAGTGACTCCGAGGCGCAGTTCAATTTGGAAAATTAAATTCCTCACTTGACTTATTTCCACTTGTGTTGGAAGGCTGTGCTGTACTGTTAAAGGTCCTTCATATTCCACACAGAAACAAATGCACCAAAAAAGGGTTCCTCGGGGCAGTGCCATGGAATGTGTTGGAGGCTTGCACAAGCGTGAAACTGGACTGGACTGTAGCTGTTAACCCAGTCCAGCCTGAATTTTACTACCAAATTTAAAACCCAACCCAGCATGGCCTGACTAGTACTACTGAGTTTGAAACCCAAACCCAGCCCAGCCTAGTAATACTGCCCAGTAACACTCCCTAGTAGAACTCCCCAGTAAAACTCCCCAGTAGCACTCCCCAGTAAAACTCCCCAGTAACACTCCCCAGTAACACTCCCCAGTAAAGCTCCCCAGTAAATCTCCCCAGTAACACTCCCCAGAAGCACTCCCCAGTAACACTCCCCGGTAACACTCCCCAGTAACACTCCCCAGTAACACTCCCCAGTAAATCTCCCCAGTAACACTCCCCAGAAGCACTCCCCAGTAACACTCCCCAGTAAATCTCCCCAGTAACACTCCCCAGTAACACTCCCCAGTAATCCTCCCACAGAGGTGGAGTTTTATCCTGCCTCTCCTGCCAAACACCCATCACTGCATCACTCCGTCATCGACTGTCACTCATTTGGGGCAGCAGACAATAAAGTTCTATAAAATAGACAGAAAGAAAAGGGAGAATGAGATGAGGAGACAAGTTGCACTAGCATGGCTCTGAACAATGGCATAAAGGAACTGAGAGATCAGAACAGCCAACATGTGGATGTGAACATACAGACGTATAAAAGAGCAGCCGCACTACAGACAGTCTGGGCTCCAAGGTTGTGCCCGAAAATGTGTAGTAAAAGTGTTTATGTTTGAAAACCTATCCCAGAAGGTCCTGGGATCGATTCACGGCCAGGGTGGCCAGGGATCCCTTCAGTGTGGAGTATGCATGGATGTCATGGATGGACAGATGGATGGATGGAAGGATGGTTGGATTCATGGATGGATGGATGAAAGGATGGATGGATGGATGGGCAGGTGGCTAGATGGATGGATGGATGGATGAATTGATGGAAGGATGAATGGATGGATTCATGGATGGACAGATGGATGGATGGATGGATAGATGTATAGATGGATGGATAGATGGATTCATGGATGGATAGATGGATTCATGGATGGATGTATGAAAGGATGGATGGGTGGATGGACAGATGGATGGATGGATAGATGGATTCATGGATGGATGTGTGAAAGGATGGATGGGTGGATGGACAGATGGATGGATGGAAGGATGAACGGATAGATGGATGGATGGATGGATGGATAGATGGATTCATGGATGGATGGGTGAAAGGGTGGGTGGACAGATGGATGGACAGATGGGTGGATGGACAGATGGATGAATGAAAGGATGGATGGATGGATGGATGGATAGATGGATTCATGGATGAATGGATGGATTCATGGATGGATGGATGGATAGATGGATGGATGAAAGGATGGATGAATGGATGGATGGATGGATGGATAGATGGATTCATGGATGGATAGATGGATTCATGGATGGATGTATGAAAGGATGGATGTGTGGATGGACAGATGGATGGATGGATGGATGGATGGATGAAAGGATGGATGGATGGATGGATGAATGGATGGATGGATGGATGGATGGATAGATGGATGGATGGAAGAAATGCCTCTAAAACCATACTGAATATTAGTCATGTGTGCACTAATGCATCAACAGCCTAACTACTGATGATGTTTTCAGTGTTACAGCTGTATTACAGCACCACGGTTTATTTAACTTCTTGTTAATGTAATCAGTCTTTCCTGATGTATTTTCATGAGTTAAAAAATTGTCATCCAATTGCAAAAACTGACACGTTACCAGTAGTTAAGTTGTTGCTGCATGTAACAGGTTTTAGGAGTCACAGTTGAAAATTGTTTCATCATTTTCAGAACCAGATCCCGGAGAAAATTGCTTGTGTTTTTTAATCCTGATTTACTGCCGTATAAATTAGCCAAATAAGGCTAAATATGAAGGCTGGCCCATTTAGGGCCTCCATTTCTTGTGGTTTGGGTGGGGAGAGGGGGGGTCTCTGCTCAGTAAGCAGTATTATTGTGTAGAAAAGATGTATTTTCTCAGTCAGAAATGATAAGAGTAAGATCAAGATCACTCTTTTTGCTGGGTCTCTGAAGCACTCTGTCACAACGAACCCCCCCCAGTCAGAAGACGCGGGACATTCATTAACGTAAAACACACCCTCATGCCCCTGTGCATGCCAAAATTAGCGTGTTGATTAAAACGCCGCTGATGTGATTATTGGTGTAATGGGGCTATACCGCCCCAGCCCCCCCACTTACAACTGAGGCTCACTAACAAAAGGTCGTTTAATTAAGCAGGTGATGGCTGAGGATGTAGGGCGTGATTTACAGAGTGTCACAGCAAGTGTCTCGTGAGACTGGCTATAAAAGTGACAAAAATCTCTGGGCGAAGATAAAAAAAGAGAAGCGATTGGTGTCCATTTCTGAATGACAGAAATCTGTTGTTCCATGCCGTACAAAAGCCAAATGTAACCAAAAACACAGATGTTTGGAGTCTGTAAGACGTTTGGGTAACCAAGTCTCAACTGTTTGTTGCAGATTTAGAGTGAATCCTTCAGCAAACACTTCAGTTCAAACTATGTCGTTGACTATTAATGGAGAAGGTGTTTAGCTTGTTACAACCTTTTAGCCGGTTTAGCATGCTATCTTTTAGCCTAGCCTAGCAAGCAGCACAACAGTCCATTCACAGCGCAGTGGATTTTAGTGACTAAATTAATTGTGTTGCATTGATTGTATTAATACAGAAATTAGTTATTTGGGAGGCAGTCAAAAGTGTGCATCTATTGGATAATTTATTGGCTTTAACCGGTCAGATTTTAAGACCAAAATATCAAATGTAGACTGACCCCACAGGTCAGTCATCTGAGACAATGTTTGAAGTCTTTTTTTGCTTCTTTAGTTTATAACTAGAGCACTAGAAAACAATAGTTAACCAATTATTTCCTGTAAAAACAGACCTTACCCAGCTCTCGGATAAGACTTGATATGGTTTAGGGCAGCCTGTTTGCACAACAGGGTCTGTTTTCACAAACCCCAACCACAAGTCTGCTCCATCTTAATGAAAAGCTTAATGAAACAGTCCATTCACAGCGCAGTGGATTTTAGTGACTAAATTAATTGTGTTGCATTGATTGTATTAATACAGAAATTAGTTATTTGGGAGGCAGTCAAAAGTGTGCATCTATTGGATAATTTATTGGCTTTAACCGGTCAGATTTTAAGACCAAAATATCAAATGTAGACTGACCCCACAGGTCAGTCATCTGAGACAATGTTTGAAGTCTTTTTTTGCTTCTTTAGTTTATAACTAGAGCACTAGAAAACAATAGTTAACCAATTATTTCCTGTAAAAACAGACCTTACCCAGCTCTCGGATAAGACTTGATATGGTTTAGGGCAGCCTGTTTGCACAACAGGGTCTGTTTTCACAAACCCCAACCACAAGTCTGCTCCATCTTAATGAAAAGCTAGATTTGAGCGTTTTGAGAGACATTTTGGTGAAAATATGATGTTTTATCTCGGAATCGGTGACGAACAGAGCGTATGTGCTGGCACAGCCGAGGAGTAAACGGTGTTTCAGTGGGAAGGTGGGCCGTCCTGAACACAGGAAGGATCAGGAGAATAATATTTACTATCATGGCGATAATGACCTCTGGTGGGGGGCGGGGCTGGAAAGACCAGGCTCAGCACAGGAAATGCTCTCTTTCCTGATGAACCGGAAACAGGAAAGAAGGGGAAGCAGGGTAGTGTCATTAACACATGCTCCACACAATATGAGCCTTCCAGCACAGACGACACTGCTCTGCTGCCCCAGCGCTTCCTCTCAGGGCCCCAAAATGAATATTAGACCTAGCAAATGGACCAGAAATCAAACAGAACTGATTTAGCTTGTATTTGAAACGTTACTGAGCAGGGAAAATCATTTACATTTGTTAATTAGACCACACACTTGGTAATTCAGTTACACTTCATTTTGAAGGTTCACTGTAGAGCAGCGTCTCCCAGTCCTGCTCCAAACAGCCCTGATCCAACTAATCAGCTTATTAACGAGCCCTCGCTGAGCTGAAGGGGGTGTTAAGACAGGGAAAGCAGTAAAATGTGCAGGGCTGCGGGCCTCAATGAGCCAGATGGGGAAACACTGATTAAAGGAGGCTTTTTAAATTCAGCTTTTCCATAAACTCCCTGAAATAACCCTAAAACTAATCCTAACCGTAACCCAAAGTCTAATCTTAACCCTAACCTCAACCCAAAGTCTAATCCAAATGCTAACTTCGACCCATACACACTCTAAAACTAACTCCAGCTTCAGGCCAAAGTCCCTAATCCTCAACCTAACACTCTAAAACTAACCCTATACTCAACCCAGTCTAATATTAATCCTAACACTAAACCTAACACTCACTCAAAAACTAACCCTAACCTTACCCCAAAGTCTGATCTTAAACCTAACACTCACTCTAAAACTAACACCAGTAACCCTGTACTCAACCCAGTCTAATATTAATCCTAACACTAAACCTAACACTCACTCTAAAACTAACACCAGTAACCCTATACTCAACCCAGTCTAATATTAATCCTAACACTAAACCTAACACTCAGTCTAAAACTAACCCTAACCTTACCCCAAAGTCTGATCTTTAACCTAACACTCAGTCTAAAACTAACTCTAACCTTAACGCAAAGTATAATTCTAAGCCTAAACCTAACACTCATTCTAAAACTAACTCCAGCTTCAGCCCAAAGTCCATAACCCTCAACCTAATTCTCTAAAACTAACCCCATCCTCAACCCAAAGTCTAATCCACACCTTAAAACAAAACCTAACACTCACTCTAAAACTAACTCCAGCGTCAGCCCAAAGTCCCTAACCCTCAACCTAACACTCTAAAACTAACCCTATACTCAACCCAAAGTCTAATTCTAACCCTAAGCCTAACACTCACTCTAAAACCATCACTAACCTTACCCCAAAGTCTAATCCTAAACCTAACACTCACACTAAAACCAACACTAACCTTACCCCAAAGTCTAATCCTAAACCTAACACTCACTCTAAAACCGTCACTAACCTTACCCCAAAGTCTAATCCTAAACCTAACACTCACTCTAAAACCGTCACTAACCTTACCCCAAAGTCTA
>JBBIGA010000002.1:2916285-2928394 GCA_037576975.1 Alestes dentex | reverse complement strand
AGAGAGAGAGAGAGAGAGAGAGAGAGAGAGAGAGAGAGAGAGAGAGAGAAAGAGAGAGAGAGAGAGAGAGAGAGAGAACGTGTGAAAGAGCAGACTTGTATCCAGCTGTTTCTCTTTTTCCTACACACCGACACCTCTCATTCAAAACTAATTCTTTCAAAGTCCTGATTCAACCAAACGAACAATTGCGCTCCGAGCTGATCGGAGCATCCCGAGCGTCTTTGATTCTGCAAGACCATGTTTTCTTCTTCCCTGCTTAAAACGGACCAATTATCTTCAGGTGCCTGCTTCCCTTGTATGGCGAGGCTCTCAAACGACTCATTTGGACCCTTTTAGAGGACCGAGCTATCTTCTCTGTTGGGGGATGACGGAAGACGCCAACCAGGTCAAGAAATTATTTATTTTGATATGGATACAGAAACCTGAGTATTGACTGAGCTCCAATATTTTTCTTTAAACACTGTTAACTACTAGGTATTGTGAGGGCGATAAGAGTTGTAGGAAGAAAACCCTTGTACCTCCAAAAACTTCACTATAGGAGCGAAAAATATTGTTAACTTTCAAGGTAATGGTAATATAATTCTAAATCATTCTAAACTGTTTCCACTGTTCTGTTTGTCATGGACCACTTAACATCGACATTAAAGCCACTGACAGGTGCAGTGAGGAACACTGATGATCTGGTTACAGTGTCTCCAGTTTACTCGGCAGCGACTGAACCGTCAGTTCTTAAAGCTGATGTGTTGAATACACAAAAGTAGGAGAGAGGATCTGAGACACTTTGAGGAGGACCAAACTGGGATATCTGGACGACTGGGTCAGAACAGGTCTGTTCTGGTATACAGTGGTCAGTACCCACCAAAAGTGGTCCAAGGAGGGACACCTGGTGAACCTCCATTTGGGGAGTGAAGGCCAGCCCATCTGGTCTGGTCCCACAGAAGAGCTGAAGCAGAACAAACTGCTGAATAACGTCATGCTGCTCTGATAGAAAGGGGTCGGAACACACAGTGCAGCGCCCCCTGCTGTGTTTGGAGCTGCGTAGCTGTAGACAGGTCAGAGTGCCCATGCTGACCCCTGTCCACCAGCTGGTGGTCTAGTGGTTAGGGTGTTCGCCCTGCGTTCACAAAGTTGTGGGTTTGAATCCCAAGACTGTCATCACTGAGGTTCCCGTGAGTAAGATACTGTCCCCACACACTGCTCCCCCTCCCCGGGCGCTGTGCTCCTGGCTGCCCGCTGCTACACTTGGTGACTGGGTTAAATGGGTTAACACAGAGTGCTGTTCACACTGTGTGCTGCGGTGACAGATATGACAGAATGGTCACTTCACACTAAAAGCTCCTACATTAGAGGGATGGAAGGAGGTCAAATTTCTGTGGAACAAACTTGTCCAATCCATGGAGGTCCCACCTCCCACTCCCAAAGTACAAGACCTGCTGCTAACGTCTTTGTGCAGATACCATCGCTAACCTTCAGTTTGTGTATGTGTATGTTATAGATGTATATATTTTTTTCCCCTTCATACTCACACACACACACACCCTGACAGCTCTGTTTGTCCTACTTAAAGCCAAACACAATGATTTATATTTGGCCATTTCTCTTAGTTTATCATTTCCAGGACCAAAACTACTGCAGCTGTGTCCTGTCTTTATGTTACCTGGGCATGAAACACTTTTTTGATCGTCTGAGATCATGTCAATTATTAAGTAACTGTCAGACTACGTGTGAAAAACGATACTTTTCGGAATCGTCCAGAGTGTCTGAGAAATCTGGTGGGATCTAAAGGGATAACACAAGATGTTTCAACAAGGAAAAGAAAACAAACACAACAAACAAATACTAGACTATTCAGATTATTCAGGCCAGCCCTACTGACGTCATGATATAACATCACAGCCCTGTTGTTCCAGGCGACACAATGATACCAGATTCATGTTATGTTTTTCCATTGCCATTCCTATTAACCTGCCCCACCACCTCATACTGTACAGTTAAGCGAACATCTACATCTACATGATTAGGAAATTGAAAGAAAGAAAAAAAGTCACTCCCCTGCTGTCTACCTAACCTTCTGAAGCTCGCCACACCAAAGCAAGCCACCAGCACCGCAGGCAGACGGCATATGACTAGGAATAATACCATGTTGTCATGAAGCACAACAAACAAAAACAAGCAGCATATGGAGTCGGGGGACAGTGCCCATTTGCCAAATTATAGACCAGCGGTGAGGATTCACCACCGGCTTTGTAGGACGCATGCTTGTTTGCTTGAGTAATAGCAAATTATTCTGCGTGGCCTCGGTTAACCGTCGTAAAAAAAAAAAAAAACAACACGGTGATGTCAGCGGGTGAAACAATGGAAAAGTTCTCGCGGGTTTTGTAGGTCACTGAAAGCAGCCCGAACGGTTTGATAAGATACTGCCCACTGCAACTGAGGAGTGAAAGGTTGACACTGCCATAGAGCTGCCCTTTAAAGGACGGAAATGTAAGGTGTCCTGGCAGGGTCAGAGCTTCCCCACAGCTATGGTAATCCTAAAGTCCCATGACAAGCGTTATGGAGCATGCTACAGCCAAACACCACGATGATAAAACATTAACATCACTGACATACAGCAGTACTCAAAAGTTTGGACGCTCGTGATGGGTTTTAGTGATTTTCTACTTTAGATTCTTCAAAGTAGACCTAAATTACAGCTTTGGGAACGCTTTGCCAAATTGGCTTTCTGAGCACTAGTTATAATACCTATCTCACAAACAAACTAATCCATTAACTTCACGGCTGCATTTCAGAAGAATATGACTTAAGCTTTGTGAAAAGCATCCCGACTTTTGACTGGTACTTCAATCAAGACAGTGACACTGAACAAGCTTAGCCAAACCGAGAAAATTTAAGAACACTTAGCATTTCAGATTTCAGCCTTTGGAAAAAGAGCAAACGAATAAAACTGGCAAGCCTGGTAAATATGGCACTGACCTGCACATCTGAAGCTTTGGGCGGTCAGACCTTTCTCCACAGCCAAACAGGTTAGGATGCTCAGGAAGCTGGTGGTGACGGACTGCCGTTTAGCCTTTTGGCCCTCCCTCTGCCGTCGCTCCCGGGCCGGCTTGCTTCTCATGAGCACTCCAGGCGGCAGTAGCTGATGGCTGCTCTCCCCTTGAGGCCTCTGGGCGGCCACGGCCGTGCGCAGGGCCTCCACCCAGTCCTGGGCCTTGGCTTCGCTCTCCGCCCGCAGACGCAACACCTCATCCGGGAAGATGGCCTGGAAGTTGCGAGGTGGACACGTTTACAAAGCTTACAAATGTCTTTCGTTTAATCCCATGAATGACTCCTTACAGCAGTGCTGTAGTGTAAAGCCTTCTCAGAAGAGTAGAGGCTGATGGCAGAAAAGTGGGAGACAAACTTCATGCTTATGCCCTTGATTTCAAAAAGAAACACTGGATGTGCAGGTGTCTGTTCACGTGTATTCTCGGTAGAGAACGATTACCTACTCGTTCGTTTGGTGAAAGGCACACAGACATTTGCACACGCCTGCGTATGAAACACTGCTCATTCTAAAGATTAATTTAACCACGCCTACCTGGAAGCGGGCACAGGCGCTGCCGTCGGCCTCGTCCCGCTGCACGGCGAGGCAGGATGCGAGAGGGTACTGCAGCACTGGCTCGTGGACGGGGCCCCTGCCCTCGGTAGGGAAGGCCTGCAGTTGGGTGCGGCTGAGCACAAAAGTGAAGGCGCTCCAGTTGTTGAGGTCACTCAGCTGGTACAAGAGGCCGGCCTTCAGGACGTCAGGGCAGCGCTGTGTGAACAAAGGCAGGGCCGTGGGACGGACCAGTGGACGTGGGACGGCGGAGTCGGAGTCGGGATCCGGCTTGCGGGGCTTTGGCGATTCCCCCTGACTGTGAGGTGGACGGGCAGCCAGGACGCGCTCCCAGAGGAGCTGGCGCCACTCCAGCGCCTCCCACTGGCAGGAGGCGCGCAGCTGCAGGCGGGTGCTGTTGAAGAAGAGGGCCTGAAGCACACGACCATCCTGCGGGTGCGGTGCACCCACACCCTGGCAGTGCGACAGCGACAGGGCAGTGCACAGCTGCCTGTTCCCGCTGCTGTCCAGGCTATAGAGACGCAGCTCACAGGGCGTGAGCTCCACGTGGCAGGCACTCCAGCGGCCCCACGGACCCTCCCTCTGTTCCAGCATGCCCTGCTTGACCAGGCAGGGGCTACTCTCCTTGTTGGCTGGGGAACAAAAGCGAAACAACGTTATGACTGATCATCCTTCTTCATCACAATCATGATAACTGAAGTAGATATCTAACGATTACACGAGGTGGAGGTGATGAGCTGTGGCCTACATCACAACAAAACCTCTATAGGTGACCCTTCGATATACTTATTCTGGAGACCTCCTCTTGAAGGCATAAAATATAATTTACTCATTTTCTCACTTGACCCAGAGGTAGTTGATGAGCAAAAACACACCAGAACTCAAGTTACCCAAACAGCCCAGATTGTTTTCGTAAAATTACATCACTACAACTCCTCTCAACCCGCTCAAACCACACCCAGCTCTTCATTAAGGCGAAGCAGACCTATGGATGTGGTTTGGGAGCTGTAAAAATGAACATCACTTTAGCTCCGAAGGGTTGATGTTTACAGTGGAGTTGTATAAGAGGAACTAAACACATCTGTAAGTCTGCCTCACCTTAATGAAAAGCTGGATGCAATTGGCACAGGTTGAGAGAAGTTTGATGACACTTTCATGAGGATAATTCAGGCTACATGGATGACTACTGATTTGTTAGCAACATTAGCCACATAGCTCCACCAAAATTTAGATGTCAAATACGTCTTCATTGACTATGTTGACTCAGTGAAAAATTAAATTATATTAAAATTTGCCTAACCATTCCTTTAAAGATTTCAGAAAGAAAATCATTACAACAAAGTCAATTTTTTTCAAAGAAAGAAAATTGGTTGCACAGAAACAGAATGCATAATGGCTCAAGCAGTCATTAATATTATTGGAAGCATCTTTGGACTCTAATGTGTGACTGTCTGTAAGACTTGAAGTGAAAAATGGACTGAATGGAGGATTAGACAAGCTGTCGATAAAGCAGTACATTACAGCCTCCAGTTTCCCTACCAACAACCACATCATCCCAGACGCTCATTCCCATCAATAATGCTGCCTAAGTGGTTCCTGTACAGCTGCAACAAAGTCTCATAAGTTTACATACCCTGGCAAAATTTATGATTTCTTAACCATTTTTTAGAGAATATGAAAGATAACACAAAAACTTTTCTTTCACTCATGGTTAGTGGTTGGCTGAAGCCATTTATTGTCGAACAACTGTGTTTACTCTTTTTAAATCACAATCACAACACAAACTACCCAGATGACCCTGATCAAAAGTTTACATACCCTGGTGATTTGGCCTGATAGCATGCATAAATTCTGCCAGGGTATGTAAACTTATGAGCACAACTGTATGTCGCTGAAACAAACGACAACTTCCTGATGACGGTGGCTCAGAAACTCATTTTACTGCGATAAGACTCCAAATTCCCAGAGGAGTTGCTCTCTGCCACGACTGCGGGATTTATCAGCGATGAATGCCGATGCTACCGTTGGCCAGGGACGGATGATATTTTGCTATGTGATAGCAGTTCGTCGAGACGCCGCAACAGTTCTCTCCCAAGAATTCCCTGTGACCTCAGCAGGAAGAAACATCATTGTTTGCAGGGCCGCTGTGCAAACAAAACGGCCGAGAGCGACCCCTAATCTGGGGCACTCCTTCTCAGCCCTTCCTCTGCCTGCCCGGTCCTTTCACATAGCCCCTCTCCGTTATCTCCTTTCCTCTCCCTCCAAGGCACCCTTCATCCCTACACTTCCTCGGCCGGGGCACAAGCAGGTTTCCTCTCAGGCCCGTAAACTGCGGCAAGTGTTTGGAACTGGCACCGTGGGCTTTTGGACACTCGCGATTGACAGAGGTCAAATGGAGCACTATTTAAAAGTGATTTGCCAAATGTTGTTCTTAAGTCTTATCTCCATTCCAACAGTCAAAACTGCCATTTCCATAACCCAAGGGAACATAACGGGCTCCTCCCTCCCTTCAAGGCCAACGGACTGAGGATACAGGGGGCTGGGCTAGTTTGGGTCGGTTAAGGGGGCATCATTAGGTGCCATGAGAGCTGCTGTGTGCCTTGGCTTTCTGGAACCCTTTTCTGGAGGCCTGGGGTCTTCCCTCTCTCCGTCTCGCTGTGCTTCAAAGGAACATTTAAATTTACAGCTGTGGAAAGGGTCACTGTTACTTTCACACAAGAATGAAGTAAGGGGGACTGACCAGACTCGTTAAACAAGTGGCAGTCGGAGAAAGCGGCAAAGCCTGGAAGCAGTACCAGGGACAATGATTAGTCATATTCACTAAGGTCAAGTGAGACAGTTCTGACTCAAACTGTGACTCAGCAGAGATTGAGGAACTGGGAGAAAAGTCCCTAAGTAGCCTGTGAGTAATCCCAGTCTCTGCTTACTTTTTAAGTACAGTGAACCTCCGCTTTAACGCGGATCAGCAGTCGCGGTTTCTGTCCATCGCCGATTTTCAATCCTCCCGCCTCTGAGTGCAGCTGACCTCGTCCGCCACGCCCCCTCGTCCTCGTGCTGAGCTGTCCTTGAGGCAATCTGCTCAGCGCTACACGAAACATAAAAAACTGGCACGAGGATGAGGGGGCGGGACTTTAGCCAGTCCGAGAATGTTATTTATTTCTCCTTGCTGCTGCCCTGTGACGCTGCAGTCCAGAATTTTCCCCGTGGAGCGTCTTGAGTGTTCTGATGATTTTTCATTTTGTTCTTCTTAAAGCCCTGTATTTTTATTCAATTCAAATTCAATTCATTTATTACTGTATTTACCTGCTTATACCAAAGAAAACGCACGTGTATGAATTACAGTACAGTCTAAACAGGGTTAGCATCAGTATTTACATTCTAGCACTACGGGAGTTCAGTTTAAACTGTACAGTACGGATACAGGTTTACCTTTATAATGAAATTAAACTGTTTTGGGAGCATATCTGGGGGCATATTTAGGGTTTACACCATCAAATAGTCATTTTTAGGCTTTTTTTTTTTTTACCACAGCACAACAACGCGTTTTTCATTGTATGCGGGTGCTCTTGGAACGTATTGCTTATCGCGGGGGTTTACTGTATACCTTTCAAGGACTCTGAACAAACCCACCAACAATTTTTATTTAAGCGCTGCTTAATAATGTTTCCTGAGTTCATGAGTCAGTGGAGGTCCAATAAACATGCAAATGAGTAGGCATGCTCCTTTGTGTTCCTGTCAAAGAGACCGTGTCCTGCTTGAGGGCTACTAGATCACAATTAGCCTCCAAACTACATTCCCCTTTTGTCAAATACGCTAGGAGCCTTATTACAATCCTCTGTCTAAAATGAGCACATGCAACCTGCAATCAAAACCGATTTCCTGTTAAACCACCAACACCACCAGACAGCAGAGCGCTCCCCAGGGGCTGTAATCAGACAAAGAGAGCTGAGCTCACGCAATGCGATGATAAACACTATTTTAGACTTAGGGTTATAATCTTTGGGCATTTTGTATCGGGGAAACAGGGCCACCAGCAAGTTCTTCAGCCAGAAGCCTGAAGGCCAAAGCGAAACAGGAGACACAGGATGTAGACATTAACTCCTAGTTTCACCGAGCCAATCAAAATAGGATGCAATATGTTTAAATTTCCCATTACTTTAGTAATGACCACTTAAGTCTAACATTTGTGTTTATTCTTGCCTTTGGGAGGTTTCGTTCCACACCATAGGCAAAATAAAAAAATCCTATAAAAAAAAAACTGTTCCAAAATGAAACCGAAACGCAGTGTGGGGAGGGGTGTTGGGGCTGTAATCAACAGATCCATCAGCATTAGTATCTCAAGAAGGAAATGCAAATTTTTAAACGTCCTGGAGGCTTCAGTTTCGTTAAGACTAAGTCACTTGGGAAGGGAGTGGGCATTCTACCATGCAATTCACATCTCCTTCTTCCTTTTTACTCCTGGCACACTCCAACCACAATTTCGCAAACCACATTCTCTAGTCTAGGCCACGTCAATTTTAGAATGAGAAGTGACAAGCACTACCAGGCAGGTGTAACAAAGTACTCTGAGCTACACAAGTGTGTGTTTTCTCAGGGGGTTGCAATTAATCAGCTTTATCTGAATGAGTGGGCACAGGCCTAGACCGATCAAATATCTTGAAGAAAGGTGACATTGCTTATATCAACGGTGAACTACCCCATACCGTGCAATTACCTTAATGAACACAGGCTTGAACAGTCAGCAGCACTGAAAAAAAGGACTCTGTGGTCCAGGCTGCCGTCCTTGCCTTGCCTCGAGCTGACTAATGCCTTTTCACTCGTATGCTAATCCTCTTAATATCAGGGGTAATTGGGTCTCACTCTTTCACAGCATTGTGCCCATCTTGTCACAGAATTGCATTATCCTACTATTACCTTCTTTGTCGAGGATCTCTTTCAAATTCAGATTTGCGGCTTGCCCAAACAAATGAACGCAGATACAAACAAACAAACACACGCTCGCCAAATCTAGGCACTCGCCTCGATGGAACCGCTAATCAACCCTAATCAACCCGGCCCCATCCGATATTCCATCCCCAATTTTTCGCTCTGCAACAAAAAGAGAATGTAGTTGAATGTTACAAACAGCAGGTGAGAGACAGTGCTACACACAACAAAATGCAGGTGTGACAGGGGAGACACACATGAAAGTGAGTGATAATGAGAGGTAAAGAGGAATGAAGCAAGCGATACCTAGAAGCGAATGGTCATCCTGTTAGTCAAGCATTTGTATTAATCTTTACAGTGTTCGTCTGCAATTTGGCCAGGAGGTTGGTCATGACTCAACTACAGCAATACGGCAATTTTGTGAAGAAGATCATTACACTGAATGCTTACCTTCCCTTTGGTCATTTAACGCCATGTTCTTGAGAGTGTTCTTGTCCACCGCCGGAACGCCATTATCTGTGAAGGTCCGGTAGTTGACATCTGATCGTGATCTATTGTGCCCCCGCTTGAAGCCCCCACTAGAAGTGGTGGTGGAGTTGGTCTCCTTGGCATGGGCTGCCAGGTCATTTGTAGAGCGGGCTCGGTTTCTCCTCCCATGCCTAAGGCCAAGGACGCTGAAGGAGGATGTCTGTTCTGCCCAGGGCAGGTTACGAGCCGATATCTCCGGTTGTTCCCCACTAAGCAAGCCCCATACCCCACTGGAACTTAACTTGTCCAGCGCGGAAACTTCTTTCAGCTTTGGCGGCCGAACTTGTCCATCCTCCTGACCACCATCCAGGCAGTGCAAGTAGTCCTCCGTGGCCTCAAGGGCTGGACTGATGTCCTCGACCTCTAAGCTGTCCATCACCTCCACAACCTGCTTGCCAGAGAGGAGGTGAAGGGGCTGACTAGGCCGACGGGTTCCTTATGTGCGTGAGGAGAGGATCCAGAGGCCTCAGGGCAACACAGATGGAACATCTGCTGTCTGAGGCCAAGAGGAAGCCTGGCAAAACCGATGCTCCTCGAAGGCTAGAACTCCTTCCAGGACAAACAAGAGCTCTTTAAGACGACGCCGTTAATCAGGCAACTGAAGAGGCACGGCTTGTCGTGCCAACCATCGCTGTCTGTGCTAGGCTACAGAAGGCTTGAGGGCTAAAAATGGTTGGCAGCTCTCAAACGCAGTCATGGCACTGCTTATCCTAGGTGGTGCCCCGCATTCAGAGACACCCAGTTCCCAAGTAAATCACTCAAGTGAGGAGGCAGCAATTTGTAAATGAAAGAAAATTAAATGTGGCACAATGAGCAATGGTCCCCCCAGGCATCAACATCCTGCATCAAGAGAAATAGAACATAAGCACGTCAGGTTTTATTAGAGAATTAAAAAAAAAACCAAAACTATAGCCTTAGCATTGCTTTGATAAACCATGACAAGTTGTGAGGAGCTCGACGTCATCATAGTCCCAGGATGCTCAGGACAGCTTTATATCAACAGGTAATATCCAAAAATCAAACAGAAAGTTCTTACCATATACACACACACATCTGAAAACCGTGAATTTACTTTACCTGAGCCAGTCTTAATGCAGAAATGAGATCCTCTTCTTGTACTTACAAGGCTGACCATGGGTGGGGTTCTCAGATTTCTCGACTGAGCATCGCTTGTTGCCATTTCTTTCCATGTGATACTGCCTACTGCCTCGTCTCTCCCTGGTTTTCCCCTCTCTCACACTGACATCGACTTCCTTTGCCTTTTGCTCTCTGACTCAGGGTCTTTCACTTTCTTAAGGCCATGCATTATTGAGAGGGCATTACATCACCTCTGGCCAATGCCAGGACGGCACACTCAGCATCCCTGGGGTGTGCATGAGAAAACAGGGATGTGGATTAATGGATAAGGGATGGGCTCTGGAGCGCAGGAATTTGCTGCATTCTCACTCCAAAAGTGATGAGGTGCCACGTCAGAGTTCACCTCAAACGCTGAAATTCCTGAGCAAGGTGACAGGAGAGGAGGAACGCTGATGCCAGCCAGCGAGCGCCACGGCCAAATCATAACTTGGCAAGAGATTCTGTCAGGGCATTGACGCCATGTGTCAACAGATACTTGCACCTACGCATGTAGAACATTGTAAATTGCGATTTTATTGCGTATATTTGACCCAGAGTACCCGTGTTCTGACCTCCCCTTCGAGATGAGCCAGTCTGACTGAGATGAAGCGACACTTTCTATTTTTAGCCTTCCCACAGCAAGAGCTCTACCTCGCCACGGAGGCACGGATAAAGCAGGGCACAGAGATGTGCTCTTGTCTCATCCTTCATCGTAAACATATGAAGATTTTAAGCAAGATCACAACATATGCATCACCTTCCAAGGCTGGTACACCCCTCGCATGCCATAATAAGCTCACAAGTTCATAGATAGGTTCTAATAATAAACCAAATTTCCCTTTTGTAATGACCAGGCACACCTCCCCATCTAGGATTTCCCCATCCTGCATATGTTACAGAAGCATTTATGTTTTTATTCTTTTTTTACGTTTTGAAAATATCAATATCAAGACAATATCAGTACTGTGCAAAAGTCTTAGGCACCTGGGAAAATTATACTTAAAACCTGTTTACTACTGGACAGTAGTGTTAAGTTAGTGTTAAAACATTAATATTGCAATAAATACAATTAACATTATTATAGTAAAGAGTGGTTTTATGAGTGTGGCAAAGTGTTCTCCTAAACCATTTCCAGACCTCTTTCCTCATGGAAGTCCAATATTCATTTCAATATTGGACTTTCAATATTCATATCAACTCCTTTTTAGCAAAAAGGAAATCTTGATACTTTTTTTACTGCTTTCTTGTTCGTTTGAGTTTATTCTGATGTTCATTTGTGCTTTTGCTGGCAGAAAGAAACCCACTGCTGATTTAAACAGATTCAAACAATTTTTCATAGGTGCCTAAGACTTTTGCACAGTACTGTATATATATAGTAATGTAGTCTAAATGCTCAGCTTCTGCCCCTTTTAAAACATCACAATATATCGCTGGTTAATCGCCATGATGACGTCTGTCTCTGCAATACTGATATCCCAGAATGCTGCAAAATGCAAATGAACCTCTAACTAATCACAGAGTTTCTGACAGGGTGATCAATCACAGCTCCAGTTGAGATACTGGGTGTTCTGAAGAAATTAAGTCCTATTATTATCTTTATCTTCAATCGTTAAAGACCCTGAGTGGCCAAGGTGTTTGTAAAGGGCCCATATTCTACATTTTCCCTCCATTTTGTTTTTCCAATACATTTGTGTGGGTACACCATTCTGAAACCTCTGTTTATCCATTAAAATGAAATGTTTTTGTTACTGTACCTTTAAAACTCATATGTAGCTGATCTCTTTTCTGGTTGCCCATTATTTCAGCTTATCCAAAAGGCATCCCCGAGTGAAACAGTCCTTAGAACTTCAGCATGAAGTATTATATATATATATATATATATATATATATATATATATAGCGCTGTAACATGGTGCTGTAAAATTGATATATGGTGCTATACAA
>JBBIGA010000002.1:2852873-2867018 GCA_037576975.1 Alestes dentex | reverse complement strand
TCCATGTGTTCCTTCATCATTTTGTTTGTTTTCAATATTAATCTACAATGTAGAAAATAATAAAAACAAAGAAAAAAAATTGAATGAGAAGCTGTGTCCAAACTTTTGACTGGTAGTGTAAATATGACATGGTTCTTTATATTTTGTTATTTTGTGAATATAGAGCCAAGAAATGTCTTCTATAAAAAGTCATAACATTGATATCAACAAATGGTCTTAGCTAGTGCTAGCTCAAAGGCACCAGGTCATTGCCATTCTCAATGCTGGACACATCAATACATCCTATTTTGTGTTATGATTCTTCAGACAGTCTCAGTCCGGCCCCTCTCTTCTCAGCCGATCCACTCATTTGAGTCATGATCGTCTCTCACAACTAGAAGAAATGAAAGTAACTAAAAAAGAAGAAAAATTACATCTTGTAATTACGTGCAGATACGACCAACCTGAGTCTTTCCTGCTACACTGTCACGTGAAGATAGTGAGGCTCGATCGATAGCTGGTGATGGGAATTTCGGCTCTTTTTAATGAGTCGGCTCATTTGGATCAGATTACCAAGAAGATCTGGCTCCTTTGGCTCCCAAACGGCTCGTTTTACCAAATTTAGTCAAAGAACCGACTCGTTCGAGACTGACACAACTATCGAGAGCAGTGTGGACAGATCGAGTTCCGCTTGAAACATTTGGTTTTGAGTTTCATTTGAAACCTGTTGCTGAGCGCGTTTTAAAATATATGAAAAATAAACATTAATTACACGACAAACGGTGTTTTACTTTGGCAACAGTTTAGTCCATGTTGTGATTTCTCGTTTCGTTTGAACACTCTTTACACGTGGTAAGACTGGAGACTGCTGTGAAAATATTTTTCAATTTATATCACATTGGACAGAGATTATGGTTCCTAAAACAATATTTGTCTCCCAAATATTTTGTGTTTAGGAGCTAATGGCTGCTAAGGTTTTTATTTGTCTGGAGCCCTGAGTAGGGATCGCCAGACTGAGGGCAGTCCCATAGTACAGTGTGAGTGTGAGCGACGGCGAGGGAGCGTCAGTGCAGACTTACAACATGTCACATGTTTTCATGATGTCCTGTAACAAAATGAAGTGGCGAAAAATAGTTCTCTTTTCCATAATAACCAACAGGCTAAGATCAGTTTTCATAATAAAATACGCTTGATTTTATTACATCTTGCTTAGTTTGCAAGTGGCTGCAGGTACTTTTCTCGTCTGCGAGGCTCTCACCCTTTCCTCTAGTAAAGTGCCAATGCGGCACATGATGATAAAAGGTTCTGTCTGTAACCATGACAACGGCAGCCCCGAAGTGGCAATTAAGGGCGTCCCAAAGTTTTTACCCATGTACTCAAACCCACTCCATAATGAAGTGAGAGAAGGAGAGAAGGAGGTACTGGTGACTAAGCCTCCGAAGAGTGAGGATTATAATTATAACAGTAATAAGGACTAGATGCGTTTCGGTGAGGTGTGGTTGCTATAAAACCAGCGTTTGGAGACACACAACACTGGTTTTATGGGTAAAAAAAAATAAGTCGCAACGTGGATTCGAACTGGTGCTCTTTTTATTTTCTTCGTTCTGTGCCTGGCACTCAACCGCTGAACCACCGAGGGAGCGTTAACTCGTGACTCTTTTATGGTAAAGGACGGCTGAACACAGCCACATTCACAGGCTGATCATTTTTAATTAACAGTCACGCACAAACAGACCTGAGCTTTGTTTTTCTGCGTTTGTGTCTCTCTGTGTTTTGCCTTATCCGTGTAGTCACAGATAAGAGCTATTAATTAACCAGAGGGTTGAATTCTTTTACATTTTTTTCCCCCAATTTTGCCAATGATTTCGCAGGTCTTTGACCCTGGACAAGTGTCGTAACAGCACAGTGGTTCTGGGCCCCGTGGAGACCTGCGTCCACGTTCAGAGCTGCGAGAACGTGCGGCTGGTGTGTGTGACGGGCCGTCTGGCCGTAGGAGCGTCTTCCCACTGCACCATCCATGTACTTACCCCAACCCGCCCGCTCCTGCTGCCCGGCAACACGTCCCTCACGCTGGGCCCCTTCCACACGCATTACCCCACCCTGGAGGACCACATGGCCAGCGTGGGCCTGGCCGTCGTGCCCAACCTCTGGGACCAGCCACTGCTGTACGGGCCAGATGGTCCTCCTCCTGACCCGTCTTGCTACCGCGTCCTGCCCCCAGAGGAGTTCTGCCCCCTGGTGGTGCCCTTCCAGATGGAGGGGGACACCTGCGAGGTGCCGGGGGGGCTGCCCGCCGCGTACCAGCAGGCGGTGGAGGCCCGTCAGCAGAGGGTGCGGGAGTGGCAGAGAATGGTGGAGGATGCACGCCTCAACAAGTGAGCACTTTGTTTTTAGGAATAACTGTGATATCTGTAAGGTAACCTACAGTAGATTAGGACTGTAATTACCACGTTTCTGTAACTGAGAAATCTTTTAGTCTTTTACTAGTCAATTAATCAGACCAGAACACCTTCTGCCATGTCTCTCCACCTGAGGTATGTCAGTCCAGTTCCTGGTTATGCTTTCCCTTTCTTTAATAAACAGCATCAAGTAAGGATTACACCTTTCTTCCATTGGAGCCCAGACACTTTTTTTGTGCCCAGAAACAAGCATGCGGTTTCTTAAAAGGGCACACCGTACGACTTGCTTATATTCCTACTGTTAAATCTGAGAGAACCAGTAAACAGATGTGATGTTTTTGTCAAGAAAGCAGACTTTTCAGAAGTTCTACTTGTGTTCAAGTATTTCTCCACCTACACTGACTGTAGAAACATCAAGGCTTTTTTTAATCAAACAAAAAGTACAATGTATGTACTATGTTTTCTTTTTTTAAGCTGTAGATGACCTGGGTAGGTTGTCTGCAAGTTTGAACTGTCCATACAGAGGACCCATCTAAAGTTCTGATTTTGTCTTTGTCTGTTTGTCTCTGTTTTTGTCTTCCAGGGAGCAGCGGCGGCAGTTTCGGGCCCTGGTGGAACGCAAGTTCCATGATTGGCTGCTGGAAACAGGGCAGAGGCAGGAGCTGGACAGCTTACTGCCCTCAAACCTCGGTCAGTCCAACTCCACTGATCACCCACAGTCTACCTGCAGCTCCGAACCTTCTCTTCAGCACCAGAAAGACCAGGTGTCCCGACAGGCAGCAGGACAGGCGCCCACAGTCTGCTGAGTCTGTAATGGACGTGCACTAACTGTCCTCTGCCTTGAATTTGCTGCTTGCCTTTGCTTATTGCTGGGGCGGGGGATGTTTCCGGATCCTGGATCAGCACTGTGGGTACGAAAGACAGCACTCAGGACTCGCCATGAATATTGTATAATGCAGAAATGCGATGCTGGATAATTACATTTTGAAACAGAATGTCGTAAAATGTGATCGAGTAGATGTCTCTGTAATACATGCTAATGTATAGCGGCAGAATAGGTATATATTATTAGGCTGCAAGCTCTAATGCCGTTTTACACTGATGTACTTGAGTATAATGATCCTCTGAGAGAACGACTGATTAAAAAGGAATAAGGGACCGTTCTCTGCTACAGGACGACAGAATGCAGACAAGGGCTGGTTTTATTTGCAGGACCTAGAAATGAATAAATATGCTGAAGCGGTTGATGCACCGCCCGTAAAATAGCTTTACATCGATAGCATCTGTAGCACAGAGACTCACAACCCTGATATTTAAGGTGCACTATTGATTTTAGATGATGTATTTGTTTGTGTGTGAAAGGTCACACTGATTACATGACCGTTGTGCTATCAAGCTATCCTCAGCGTGGTGGCTAATCATTATCTGCATAGATTCAGTTACAGCCAGCGTTTGGAGCACATTGTGTAGCAACTACAGACGGCACCATACCATATTTATTATCTGATACCAGTATTGGGAACTTCAGCTCATGCTGATAACATTCCAATAATTTGTCTCTAAAAACGACCAAACTTTAAAGTGAGACATTTTTAATTGAAGCACTTCACTTAACATGACTACGGGGGTCCTCGACTTACGACACAGATCCGTTCCTTCACAGGGATGTAACTCGAATTTTGGTGTTAGTCGAAACACACCCTAGTCTAAGTCACTTACCGATCCAAACACAGCATAAATACGCCTACGGTGTAGGTCTAGTCGGAGTGGGAGTGAGTGTTGCAAACTCGAAACGTCGCATGTCGAGACCGTTGTAACTTGAGGTCCCCCTGAATCGACAAGGATATTCAACACTGGACTACCCCACGGGCAAAAACGCAGCTACCATCGCGTCTGTGCCATTTCAATGGCATCTGTACCATTTCAAGTGTTTACTGCTGAAATCCGCCTGATTTGCCTGCCTGCTGTAGGTGCGGACTCTCCAGGCAACCTCTTTATCAATGAAACTAGAATAACGTAGTTTGACTGTAACTTATTTAGAAGGGTTTGGCTACACTTAATCGTTCGGTTAAATGGGACGTTCTGTAAAGCTCATCCAACCCAGCAGTTGCGAAGAACAAATGTTTGTGGGCGGAGCCTGTCTGGGTCAGTTGTCTTTATGTAGCTGTCTATGGTGTGAGGTTATTAATGCACTGGATAAAATGCACCATTAACGATATGAAGAGTTTGCGTGTACCAGATTTCCAGACGAGCCCAAGATTAAGGCTCTTTCTGCACCCGAGCTGGAATTTTTCCACGTTTTTCCACACGTTCAGTTGCCAGTAGGAATTCGAATGGGTCCTTTCTGTAGCACTTGCTGTCGTAACACGATGCCTTACATGTTGGTTGCACTTGTACCTTCATAATGACCCCCACAAGTGCCACTCATTGTGCCTTCCACAATAGAGCTTTTCCAAATCCGGGTCCCACGGCCACCCTGCACTTCACATTTCAGTGGTGTCCCTGCTTTAACAACTCTGAGTCAAGTTCAACTCAAGGAAGAGTGTCCAAGCACGGGAAACGACTCCAGGAGCAGAACTGGGGAGCTGCTACTGGAGATGTATTCATACCTTTGATTTGCGTGACCACTGTTTGGACCAGAGAGCAATACCATGTTAACGAAGAGGTATCCCATTGTCTTCTGTGTGTCTTGTTGATGTTCTCCAAACTATGAGGAGTATGCATTAGTGTAGAGCACCTGTTTGTTTTATGTGTAGTTGAAGGGAACAGACTTAGTGTGGAAGCAATAAAAGATGCTGTATCTTCACCTTGTTGTTTGTCTTTGTCATTCTAGTCCCGCAAGGTATAATGAGGCCCTTGAGGTCTAATTCTGTACCTTAAATGAATTGACGTTCATTGTCTTTTCCACTTAAAAAATGGACATACTTGTACCTTTTAATACCTTTTTTTGAAAAAATAAAAAGCTTGGAGTCCATACCTCAAGTAAGGAGTCAGTGCAACTTCTAAAAATATTAAAATGGTAAAAATATGTTTAATAACAAAAGGAACTGAAGATGTAACCTTGAGGGTCCCGCTCCAGTGACAGCGTCTTTATCCTGAAAGGTCTTCTAAACATTTTCAGTTGAAGACAAACTGGGGAAAACCTAAACATCAGCATTAAAGATCACGTTTCCAAAAACAGATCACTTTTAGGCATTACGTGTTAGATGCGTATTCACATTTGCATACCACTCCACTTGTGCCTTGGTCTCCTCCACTTTGCTAGCGGTCTTCAGCTCCACCGGCTGAAGTGTGGCTCCTGAAGGAGGGTCGTCTCGCCGCTCACTTCTACAGGCCGGCGCGAGGCCTTTGCTCTGTCACGTTTGATTATTTTGGCCTGTGTGTTTAAAACAGTAGAAAAAAGCTGAGCCAGGAGAACGGTGCACCATTCAGAACAGTGGAGCACAATAATCCAGGACATCTGGGCTCTTCACATTTGCCAGTGGTCTTGGCATGGGCTGCCAGCGTGGTTGTGTTGTGGTGCGAACTGGGCCAGTGGACGTTGGGTATGTGTGTGTGTTTTGGAAAGAGAGGGAGTGAGGAGGGGTGCCTGGGCGACCCTGGCAATGTTGCCATTATGCTGTAATCCCACATCGCTTTTCTGGAAAACCTGAATAGAGCTAGAATCACTGACTCAATTTTTGGATCTCATTTTCATGACAAAGCGATTGTCCAGTGCTCCCCGCCCCACTAATCCTGAACCTGGGGGGCTAAGTATTTAAACGGCCCCGCTAGTGGATCGGCACTCAGTCAGGACTTCAGACAACTTTCTCCAAGCAAGCCTCCATACAATGTCCAAGATGGGCAGGGTGAGTAGCCACTTTTGAGACCCTTGAGAAGGTCTGAGTCTGAGAACAGGAAAGAAAGCTTTACGTAAACTCATATCCTCCGTTTCTATCCAAATCAGTTATAATGAAAAAAAAAAAAAAAGTTATGAGGAAAACCTAGTTGAGTTTCTTCAAGGACAGTGTGGAAACGTTCCTCACTTCTGGAGTTGGTAGCACTTCTTGGCCAGGATTTGCTGGATTTGGGATTGCTTGATGAAACTCCAGGGCCGTTACTGGCAAGAATGATTATCATAGACTTCATGTTTTAGTTTGACTTTACAGAGGTGGTTAAAGATGTGTGTTTGTTGGGAAAATGATTTTTGAGACGGTATCTCAGGAAAGGGAAAGGATTGAGCTTCCTCACATAATCAGGAGCGCAGGATTTCAAATCCCATTCATTACCGCGCAGAAGTAACAGGCCTTGATTAAGGTTTCAGCACGCACAGGGTTTTGCAGTACGAATGAAAACTGGCATCCCTTGGACCGTTGAGATTTGCTGGTCTCCTCCTCCGCAGATTCTTGCTTTGTGCCAGTCCAAATGGTTAATTAGCAATTCATTGCCCCCCAGAGGAAGATGTTTGGTGTCCAGTGTTTGTATCTGTGTATAGCAGAGGGCAGAGGAATGTGCCAACGTCGCTCTTTTTGGCAAACTAGTCTTGTCAGACCATTATCGGACAAATTCCTGTAGTCTGGCAGGTGCCAGCTGGCACCCTGGTACCATGCCCAGAACTGAACCAGTGAGACAGACAATGACTGTTTAACTTCATGCCCACAGACCCAGAGCCAAGACAATTAGTGATTTTCGCTCAACTCTTACCCATTCTGTCGTCTTCCTGAAATTTCATGCCGAGTTCTTTACGTCCATCTGATGCATCCGTCCTTTCAGATTGTTTTCTATGAGGACAAAAATTTCCAAGGCCGTCGCTATGAGTGTGACAGCGACTGCTCCGACTTCCACACCTACCTGAGCCGCTGCAACTCCATCCGCGTGGAGAGCGGCACCTGGGTTGTCTACGAGCGCCCCAACTACATGGGCTACCAGTACGTGCTGACCAGGGGCGAATACCCAGAGTACCTACGCTGGTTGGGCCTCAACGACCGGCTCAGCTCTTGCAAGATGATCCACTTTGTAAGTCAAATCAGTGACCTATCTAACAGAATACCAAACGTAATGGGATATCCTTATTATTGGCTATGGCGTAGAACAATGTGTTAAAGCTTTAGTGTATTTTTTGTATCATAACATGTATGTTCTTCGTATAACACTAGACTTATCATGGGGTTCCTGCATCAAGAGCTAAACCTGCTTCCATACCAGTGTTGTACAGTTCCAAACCGGCTTCAAACCTCTAGCCTGAAACTGGAGCAGAGACCTATAGACCAGTAGATCAATAAGTGCAAAGGCTAATGTGGCTTCTCCGGCACAGAGAAACAAGGTTTCAGCCTAGTTTCCCAGCATTTAGTTCTGGGGAAACAAGGCTGAAACCTCAGGGTTTAACCTGGTGACCAGGACTCGTAAGGCCCTTGCTGTCGCTCAGCAAGAATAGGGAATCAGATGCTGGAGGTTCTGGAGCAGTACTTGTACACAATTCTGCAAAAATCCAAAAAAGAAGAAGTCTAGATGATAAGAAACGACAAGACTTTATTAAATATTGATAAAAAAAAAAAAGTGTAGAGCCATGAGAATTGGAAAGAAAATGGCCCATGATCCATGGTACCCTGAGCAAAACGTGGTAATCTGGTTGCTAGGTTTGGAACTCGTTACGGTGGGTTTCATCTCCTTCCATGTCCCCCCTTCCCCTTTCTTCTTGCCCCATCTACCCTCCCCCTTCTGTCCCAAACCCATGCACTAACCTCCCTAACCCCTACACCTTCCCAACCCTTCCACCCCCTCCCACCCTTACCTTCTCCTGCAGCCTAGCGGAACTCAGTACAAGGTGCAGCTGTATGACAAGGCAGACTTTGCGGGTCAGGCCTTCGAGGCCACTGAGGACTGCCCCTCCGTTCTGGAGCGTTACCGCCTGAGGGAGGTGCACTCCTGCAAAGTCCTGGAGGGCTACTGGGTCTTCTACGAGCACCCCAACTACCGCGGCCGCCAGTACTTCCTAGAGAAGGGCGAGTACCGCAAGCCCGTCGACTGGGGTGCGGTCTGTCCCACCGTCCAGTCCTTCCGGCGCCTCACCGAGTGACCTTACACCTCTCTGGTGCTGCCCTATGACCTCCGACTTCCACCGTTACCTTCTCCAAACGACGATTAGCTGAGGCCCTGTCCCACATCATTTGAGCTCTTTGGCTGTTACTTTAACTGAGGTCCTGGTTGAAATAAAGTTTGACTGGCAAGTCAGAGGGAGTCAGTATCGTTGATTTTTTTCTTTAGTGTTGGTTTTAGTGCCCCTTGATGTCCGTTAGTATGTATTCCATTGTGCCTCCCTGCATCTCAGTGGCCCAGCACAGGTCTCAGGTCTAAAGTAACCGGGTGGGTATTAAGGTGAGTCCCAAAAGAGAAGCAGTTTCCTCCACCACCGATAAGTACCAACTCAGTCCCGTCTGAATCCAGCAATTCTGAGCAGAATGAATGTAGCATGACAGGCCAGGGGACAGATGACTGTTAAAAAGAGAAACATAGAGAGCAACTGACAAGGCATGCATTGGATAATAGTAGATTCTGAAAGTCCTTCCAAACTGCTAACAATTGCGGTCGCAGTAGTTCTTTATCCGCTAAGAACACTGACACTTGAGTTAACCCAATTTCCTCAGATTTTGAACATGGAACTCACTGTGTCAATGCTGACTTCCATGCTGCCCCCGGTGGTCAGGTTTATTACTGCAACTCCTGGCACACCGTCTGCCTGAAGCCAAACTCCACCAACTACCACCAGATTCTCACCAATAACATGGGCTGAGTGGGAATACCTGCAGATGGAAGACAGAAAAGTCAGACAAGTCTTATTTCTGTTAAAGATAGAGAGACAGATCTAAAAATGGGAATGTAGCTCTGGGAGGTTTCTAGCATGTTCAGTTGTGCGTGATTTGATGGCCCTGAATCATCTTCTAGGAGGAACTGGGTGGTGATGCCCAGTATAAGAGAACATCAACAGAATGCAATAGAACATCACCACAGTAATACCTGGGTACCAGGGCTGGCTGTAATTCCAGCCTCTCCCATGCGAAGCCTGTAGCTGTGGACTTCAGCAGCACAGTGTCTCCTAGAGGAACGCCTTCTCGGCCCAAACCTCCGAATATCACCAGTCCTCCTCTATAAGCACAAGCTGAGTGCGAATGACGAGGCGCAGGGAAGAGTCCTTCAAGTGGTACCTTTACAAAAACAGATCAGAAACAGATCTACCGTGACGTTTTCGTCCATGACTAGGACGAGTTTTACGTGTGTGTGTGTGTGTGTGTGTGTGTGTGTATGTGTGTGTGTGTGTGTTTGGGGGGGGGTTTAATTTTAAAGACGATGCACCACTTAAGAGTGCAGCACTAGTAACTACGTATGTGTAATCTGCCATAATGATCAAATATGCAGTTGTGTGCAAAAGTTTTAGTGCCCCTGGTCAAATTTTGTTTATCTGAATTTAAATAAGTGCACGTCCTCTGCAGAGACACACTGCACGTTTTAATGCACTGCACGTTTGTTGTTTTTTTTTGCAGCATTTACCATACTAAAAATAAGCAGCATTTACTATACTACTAACAAGAAGTGATATGTGGCCCCTGCAAAGATGGCACATTTTATAGTGTGGTTTTACTTTTGCAAGTTGCTAAACTCAACAAATAAGTGCAAACTACCATACTAATGCTCCCTGTGGAGGATGTGTGTGTACTTTCACTTAGAAAAGCAACTGACCTTATGATTTATATAGGATCTCCAACCAATTACAAAAAATTCAATTAAAAATATGGGACTTACGTCTGTCCAGCACTGGTTCTCCAAACACAGAAAATGGGCGTCAGCTAGGACCGGATCCTTTTCTGTACGTCCTCCAAACAGAAAGATGTAATTCCTGTCTGGATGACATAAAATAAAGAAAGGATATACTATACTATAATATAATATATGTCATGTAATGTACTATAGTATATCATACTAGGAAATGCTACAATGTAATATAATATTTGAGCTGGGTCAGTTATATTACAGAAGGTACAATTTGTAAGGAACTGTTAATGTAAATAAAATTACTAATGAGTGTAAATAAATAAACAAACACACACACATACATACATACATACACTCTAGTTAATGGATACAGATACAGAACCACATTAGGACAGTAAAGTGGGTTAATTCAGCTTTTACCAACAGGTCAGAAACAGCACTGGTCTGTGGAGGTACTTTTATTTCTTCCTCCTCCAGATTAAGCCTCTACCAAAATCCCTACAGCTTCAGTGCAACAACTAAATCGGACAAACTATTTTACATCAAGCAATGAACTATGAGGGGGCAGCAATGGGTGCGTTTAAGACTGTACCGACATAGATCTGTATAGATATACTAATCATCTATACAGCTACTCATCAACACACTTATTGATCCTACGCACCATAATTTGGTACAAAAAAAAAAAAAAGATGTCACACGCAAAGATGTAAAATGATTATTATAACTTTTGAAACAAACAATAAGTATCTAAACTGTGTCCGGAGTTTCTGGTTTTATAATGAGGGAGGCGCGTCGCTACAAATGTTCTGATAAACAGAGCGCCGCTCCCTCCCTCCACTGATCCAGTCCAGCATCCACCGTTTAAAGAGTGAAGTGTCCATTAGTCATACGCGAACACACCACAACACACAGAGTGAACAGCACGAAATTCCTCCTCCGATTCAACCCATTTAACACATTCAACCCATTTAACACATTCAACCCCTTTAACACATTCAACCCCTTTAACACATTCAACCCCTTTAACACATTCAACCCATTTAACACATTTACCCCATTTAACACATTTAACCCCTTTAACACATTCAACCCCTTTAACACATTCAACCCATTTAACACATTCAACCCATTTAACACATTTAACACATTTAACACACTCAACCCATTCAACCCATTTAACACATTTAACCCATTTAACACATTTAACCCATTTAACACATTCAACCCATTTAACACATTCAACCCATTTAACACATTCAACCCCTTTAACACATTTAACCCAGTCACCAAGTGTAGCAGCAGGTACCCAGGAGCACAGCGCCGGGGAGCAGTGTGTGTGCGGACGGTACCTTACTCAGGGGAACCTCAGTGGTGCCACTAGCAGTCCTGGGATTCAAACCCACACCCTTCTGACCACCAGCTGCCCCAACAAATCCGACAGACTTTTGGAAACGCAGCTGTGTGAGAAAGTATTAACACTGCAGAAATACCCACAGCAGCACCGTCTGAACAGGAGACTCTCCAGAGTTCAGTAATGATCAGTCAGGAACTGGGACCAGTTTAGCACCAGTTCTCCATCCCCATCCCTACAGGAGGTCCTGATCAGACTCCCTCACCTCCGCGGTGCAGCAGGGTAGCTGTGTGCCTCCACCTCGGTTTTGGAGCCCGTCCGGTACAAACCATCCTCTTTACGGAGAGCCGTCGGCTTCTGGGGTCAGACTGGTCCTCCAGGCACCGCGTGACTTTCAGAACCTGGTCTAGAGGGTTCAGCGGAGACGTCCTGCCTCCTGCAACTACCGCACCCCATCCAGGAACAGGGGTCAGTGTGTGGTACAGCCGCACGCCTGCATTGACAAAGTGTTAAATATTCGGATTCAAACACAGTACATTTATCGTTCTCATTAAGAACAGCAGTGTTTCACACACAGATTAATAACAGAATAAAAAAACCCAGAATCTACACATCCACATTCTGACTCTCTTTATTGTGATGCTGTGGTGTTGGAAGTGTGTAAATCTGTCAAAACTGTGGATAAAATAAGAACAGCTTCGGAAAAAGAAAAAAAAAAAAACCCAAAAAACTCTTTTTGCGTCTGATTCCCTGTAAAATGTTGTTATTTCATCACATTTAGTCGGAATGCTGCATTCTGTTTGGTCTCTCCGCAGCTACACTGTTCAACTTTATTGTGAATATAAATAATTATTCATGTGAATGAAAAGTGTTATTGTTGTTTATATCTTATTTTTACAATGATGACATTACTATATTATATTTACCATGAATAAAATGTGAATAAAGATTATATTAATCATACAATTCAAACATTTACTGTGAATAAAATGGCAAATAAAATGATGTTTATTATTATTTAGTAATCACATATTTCAAACATGTATTGTGTAAACTGTTATCAGAATAATACTAATAATAACACATTATTATTATCATCCTTATAATGACATTTCAGTTATGAATTGTGTAAACTGTTGTTGTATAATGTTACATAAGAATGACTATATTACTATAATAAAATTAATTATACCAATCAAAAATTGTTTCTATTATTATATATTTATGGGATTTAGCAGTTGCAGCTGAAACCCGTCCACCTTTAAACAGAGCAGGTGTGAGATCTTGGTCCTTGGTGGACTGTGGGTCTCGGGGTAGTTGTGGAGTTTAGATTTTAGAACGTAGAACTGTCCTCTGGTTCCCACTGCCCTGACCCCCGAGTGCTTCCTCAAACTCTATGTCGCTTTGGATAAAAGCGTCTGCCAAATGAGTGTAATGTAATATAATGTAATGTAACAATGTAATGTAATGTAATGTGATGTAACAACTTACTGTAATGTAACAATATAATGCAATGTAATGTAACGTAACAAAATGTAATGTAACGCAACAAAATGTAACCTAATGTACATTTTAATGTAACCTAATGCAATGCACTGTAATGTAATGTAATGAATTGTAATGTACTGTAACGAATTGTAATGTAACATAACATAACGTAACGTAATGTAACGTGGTGTATCATAATGCAATGTAACATTATGTAAATGTAATGTAACGTTGTGTAAATGTAATGCAAAATAATGTAACGTAGCATAGCGTAATGTAATGTAACATCATGTAATGTACCGTAATGTAAATGTAATGTAACGTCTACTAGAAGTGTGTTTTAATCAGACCACGTCTTCTGCTCTTTTCTCAGTGAAAGGATCCTCAGCCGTGAGAAGATAAACCCAGAGAATATTTCTCATCAGGCACTTAAAGGCCTCACCTTCGTCTCCCTCCAGCTCCGGGGCGGCGCGGGTCCAGCCCGCCGGCTCTCTGAGGAGCAGCGTGGCTGCCGTGTCCCGGCCCCCCCTCCCGAAGCCCCCACTGAGGAGCAGCAGCCCCGGCTCCAGCAGGGCGGAGGCCATCCCCACCCCCTCCACACACGGAGCTCCTGCCAGGGGCCGCAGCGACAGGGAGAAACCCCCCAGCTCCGGAGCCATCAGGGGAACGGGAGACTCTGAAAGGCAAACAGAGGAGGAAAAGAAAAGCTTCCAGCCTGACTCCACTCCGGGAAACGTCCCGGACGTTTCAGCCCTCACGCTGCCCAATATGTCTCTACACTCATGCAAATTCTGGCTGGTTAGTGTTTACAGTACTGGGACATTTTCCATTTTTTTCCATTTCATTCATTGTTTCCCTGAATTGTCTCCTCAATTTTAGTCCAATCCAATCCCACCCACTCCCAATTTTAGTCATATCCAATCCCACCCACTCCCAATTTTAGTCCAATCCAATCCCACCCACTCCCAATTTTAGTAATTTCCAATCCCACCCACTCTCAATTTTAGTCATATCCAATCCCACCCACTCCCAATTTTAGTAATTTCCAATCCCACCCACTCTCAATTTTAGTCATATCCAATCACACCCACTCCCAATTTTAGTAATTTCCAATCCCACCCACTCTCAATTTTAGTCATCTCCACTCACACCCACTCCCAATTTTAGTAATTTCCAATC